>BNCR01000373.1:0-40079 GCA_014656515.1 Oryzias celebensis
ATGTGACCTGGCATTTTCTCTGCTTTGATTCAGTGGCATCAATTTGAAGGTCTCCATTCCTCCATCACGCCATTACAACATAAGTGTTCATCCAAAAGTAGAAGGTAAAACTTTTGATCAAAGTTTCATGAGGTCTTCTGGGTTCAGAGAGCAGCAATCAGAGCTCCTTCTCTGACCTTCAGCCATTTGGAAACAATACTGTTAAAACCAGCAGAGAATTCCCATCTCTGCAGTGTGTCCTGAATCTGTTTTCCTGACAAAAACACTACTAAGCTAATCTCCTTTACTTGGTATTTGCAGTGATTGTAATCTAGACACACCTTAGTGAAATATTTTAAATAGTAATCAGGAGACCAAAACTGAAATAATGGGTGGAGCCATTTAACTCATTCTGACTGCCAGAGGTGGTGTTTCAAGCACTGAATGATCCTGTCTCCTCCTCCCACGGATGTGTGGGTGTTTTTCATTGCAGGCAATGCATGTGGTTCTCACTTGTGGACAATTGGGGCCCCGGGACATGACGTGTTGTCTCACAACTGGCTGGACGTCCTGCTTTATACATTTCCTCCACTTCACCTGATTTAACTGCCTGTCCTGCGGGTTTTCGAGATGGTTCACAGGCTCCTGTTAGTAGCCCCCTTCTGGCCGGCGCAGATCTGGTTTCATCGCCACATGGGGCTTCTTCCACAGACTTGCCGTCTCTTGCATGTTGCTATGAGACTTCCTTCAGGACTTGCTTGTTTGGGGTGCTTGCATGTTTCCATTTCTTTTCGTCATGTGGGGGTGGACAGTGTCATTGTAGGCTTCTACTGCCTGGTCTCTCAGTTTCTTTGAGGTACCCATCGGCTCCGTCCCACCCCCGGCACCTGGTGGCGCCATCGTGGAATCTGTTCCTGATCTTGGAGGGAGGGGGGACTTACACTCTCCTCCATTTGAGCCTCTGGTACCACCCAACCTGACATGGCTCTCCTTCAAGGCTATCTTGTTGGCTAATACTCGTTGACGGTGGGTTCCAGGTGTTGTCAGTCGATGATGCCTGCTTATGCTGGGCCCTGGATGGCTCAGAGTCACTCTCTGATCGGAAACTTGTTTCATCCCAATAGTGGCTGTGCCTCCTTTGTACCATCGGCCCCTGCGCTTTGCCCACGTCAGCGTTGGTGGTCCTGATGAGTACCTGTAATGTACCTCATAATTTACAACGCCTCTGCAAGGCAGGGTACATTGAGGCTCATCTTAGTGCTATTTGCTTTAATGGCCTCTGCAAAGAGAGGGCACTTTTTAGGCATTGTTTGTCTCACATTGGTTGTAGGTGCCATTTGAAGCACCACCTGGCAGTCTGAAGGGATGAAATACATATGTAACTATGGTTCAATAAATCTGCGTGACCTCTAGAGATCCTGGTCTCTATATTCCTTGATGAGTTTGGGCAGTTTCAAACGGTCAGTGAAAAGATGGATCTCAAATGTGCCTTCATGCTGCAGAGCACTCTAAAAAAACTGAAAAGGAAAAGTTCCTGAGTGAGATCCAGATATTTAGCTGTACATTACATTTATGTATACATAAACTGATCCACTTTATGTCTATGTAGGTATATATCATCTGTTATTGACTTTTTGCTTTTCAGACCAAACAAAGAACATCAGTGACGTGAGGAAAGAACCTTCTGGTTATTACTATCACGGTGCCTGGAGAACACTAGATGGAACCAAAGTACAACAGTTCAATTCCTCCACAGCAGCCAGTCAGTGTCTCAGAGGGAAGGTGCTTCACCTGTTTGGAGACTCCACCATCAGACAGTGGTTTGAATACTTCATCTCATCACTTCCAGGTATCTGCCTACGAGGGAAGAGTTTTTATCAGAAGTGAAACATTGTTCTTGTTACAAATCTTTTTTTTCTTTTAGGTCTCCAGAAATTTGACCTGCACAGCTCCAAACAGGCTGGACCTTTCATGGCCTTGGACTACAAAAACAACATCTTGGTGACTTTCCGCTGCCATGGTCCTCCTTTCCGTTTTGCTATGTTCCTGTGACTCAGTTGCGTTACATTGCCAATGAATTAGACCAAACAGATGGAGGCCCCAACACTGTAGTAGCGATTGGTGTCTGGTGCACTTCAGTAACTTTTCCTGTTGATGTTTACATACGGCGTCTGCAGAACATCCGCAAGGCAGTGGTGCGGCTGCTGTCCAGAGCTCCACGTACACTGGTGGTCATCCGGACCGCAAACCCCAAAGCTCTGACCGTCCTGATGCACTGACTAACAGCGACTGGTATTCTATACAGCGTGATAAGCTGCTGCGGGAGATCTTTAAAGGACTCAATGTTCGTCTGATGGATGCTTGGGACATGGTCGTGGCCCATCACCTGCCACACAACCTCCACCCCCAACCTCCCATCATCAAAAACATGATTGATGTTCTACTGTCCCACACATGCCCTCTACCAGCAAACCAACCCAGAGTCAATCAACAAAAGAGGCCAGAATAGATCTATTACAATAGTACAAATTGTACTTTTTGCTTAGCAATTTCCCACGTTTATGAAAAGGATCAAGGAAATGTCCGCAGCTGTGGAATATTGACTTTTTGAACAGCCTGACAAACTGAGCTACATGATTTGTGTCAGTGGAAATACATACCAAGTAATAATGAGGTGTCATTTGTCAACGCTGCATCAAAACACTTTGATCACTCAGTTATTCTGGGGTTTGAATCAGATTTTTAACATTACTCAGTTAATTTTTCCAACTTAATGTATTTTTTTTTTAACAAATGAAGAGAAAACACACAAAACCTCAAAGTTTGAACAAAACTTAATGCAACTAAGAGCTCCATGCTTTCACTGAAGTGTAAATCAAAGTCTGAACAGCAGAACACAGTCCAGTATCTTATCACTTTTTGAACTATTTCTGTGTATTTCTAGAATGTCTTACATTTTTCTGGGTTTGTATTTCTTTTCCTTTAAACTGTTTTTAAGACAACTGTTATTTGGTTAAATTAATGAGCCTTTTTTTCACAAATGTTTTCAAAGTGAAACTTTTTATGCTGAAATTGTGAATGTATGTTTTTTTTGATGGATTTTTTCAAGCCATTTGGGATGCTACATTGTATGAAAATTATGAAGTGATTAAAGATGATAATATTGAAGCCCAAACATTCACTTTAGTGTGTGCTTTTTCCTGTCGTTTGGCTTTTCTAAAAGGCTGTTTAATGAATTATCCAATATTTTCCTTCTCATTTATAAGCTTTAATTAAATTAAGAACAAATTATGTACTGCAAAATGTTAAGTTACACAAAAAATGCTTTTTTTTTATTTTGTTGGAAAACACAGACCACATACATGCTCTGTCCTGCATCAGATGAGAGTTGATATTCATGTATAACATTTAAAGGAGTCAATTCAATAAGGGTTTATTATGTTTTAGTAAATGTACAAAACTTTGAACCAGTGAGATGCTTCAGAGCAGAAACAGTAGAAGGATGCAGGAACACTCACTGAACCTCATGTGTGAAGACTCAATATAAGGTCATAAAGATTCAAAACCACAACTGAATGGATTCGCAACTGCATGTTTGCACATAGATCAAGTTTTATCATATCGCTAAATAAAACTGCCCAAAAACTTTAGGTTTGCAAATGTGTAAAAAGGGGTCTGCATGCCCATAAAAAGGATTTGCATTTGTCAAATATTTTTTATGCTTTTTTTCTTGCATTATTTTTACAGATTTTCTCAGTTTGGAAAAAATTCCTCAGCCAACATAGTCACCTGATCACTTATTATTACACATTTATTCACACATTCCAATTGATTTCAAATACAATGATTTTACCTAAAAAATGAATTAATTTAGAATATTTTACTTCTGACATTGTAAACAATCCTGATAGTAAACTCAAAAGGGGGCTACGGAAAAAAATTAAAACACCCAGCCTAAAATTTAAATGTGTACATTAATGAAAAAATAAAGTAAATGACATTAAAAACATGTTTTAACATAAGAAATTGAAATTCACCTCTATTTCTTTCTCGAAACTCGCCATCGTTTGGCCTTCACCAGGCTATCAATATCAGGATTCAAATCCTGTGTAGCAACACATTTCATGTCTTTCAAACTGTAGCCAGACTAACATCACATGACCAGTTCACTCCACTTTGTCCAGCACAGCAGTGAGACTTCAACTGTTGTTGTGTGACCATCATAGGAACCCACTCAAGACTCTCTGACAAAGTCTCATCAACACCTCTAATAAATATGCACAGTTGTGTAATATATGTGATGTCGGTGCTTTCATCAGAAAATTACTGGATTCTGTCTTTCATTTGACTGCCCAAGTCCCCTGAGAAATCTTGCATCTGCAATTGTTATCCTTAACAGACTTACAGTGGCTTGCAAATAGACCATGACCTTCTCACATTACAGACATAAATATATTTTATTGGAATTTTATGTAAAAGACTCGTTACTGTCCAAAATAAAAGCAGATGTTAGACATGGAGGTTCAGAAGAGACAAAATACATCAAATATATACCCCATGAAATCATTAAATAAAATTGTCATCAATTATGTAAAATTGGCATTAAATATTTAAAATTTGAAATCAATAAAAAGATGTGTAAATATGTGGCATTAAAATATTATTTTTGCCATTAAAAAGCACTTCTAAACATTTAATTTTAATATTTTCATGTAAAATATATTTAAACATTTATTTATTGAAATCTGATTATTTCATGGTGGATATATTAATTTAATATTGTCTCTTCTGGACCTCCACAGATCAAAGGTGGAATCTAATCCTTTTTATGAGTATCATCTCAAGAACAGAGGCTGTAAAGATGAATAATCTTCCAAGATTCTTGTACCTGTTCCGGACGTTGCCGATAGAGTTGACAGATCAGGATTTCACAGAGTGGGACAAACTGATATCTCGATTTGTATGGCAAGGGAAAAGACCAAGGGTCACGTACAGAACATTGCAGATGCCCAAGGAGGGGGGGCGGCGCAAGGTCTTTCTTGTTTAAGGAGCTACGACAACACTGCCCAGATAAGACCATTGTTGAATGTGTGCGATCAATCATACTCAGCCAGATGGAAAGAAATTGAAGCTCATACATCATTTGGGGCTTTGATTCAGACCATAATTGGAGATATAATTTTAATCAAGAATTTTAAGGATCAACTGAACCCTTGGCTGGGTACATCACTTTAGATCTAATTTAACCTTGTGGCAAAAAACAGTCTAGAGACACATTATAGAATGATAAAATGGATCGCATACGATACAAAGTTGCCAAATGCTATTGATGAGAGCTTCAAAAAACTGGAAACGAGGACTAAGAATGTACTGGAAACTCCTGAGGAACATGCAGATTAAAAACGTCCAGGAAATGAAAAATCAATTTGATCGGAAGAATAAAGACTTTTTATAGACACTTACAGCTGAGGCATTATTTACTGCAAAACATAACAAAAGGAAACCTAGAGGGGCCTGAATCATATATCATTAGAATGTTCATTTTATCATACCAGTCAAATTTGGGCAGGAATGTTATTTCTAGTCTGTATGCAGGAATTGAGAATTTAAAGAGGCATAATACTGTACATTTAAAAAAGCAAAGGGAAAGGAGGCATCAACAGCCATATCAACAAAGAAATGGGAAGAAATCTGTAGACCACAGTGGAAAACATCATGTTCTTTATCCTGGCGAGAGTTTGGTTGAAAGAACATCACACGATACTTTGTTACACATGCACAAAAAATACACCACAACACGGGATGACAGAGAAAGTGCAGAGTGGGTAACGCTGACCACTTCCACATATTTTGGGACTGTCCATTGATAAAATAGTTCTGGCAAGAAATAAAAAAAATCACATGGATGAGGTATTAAGGTTTTAAACTGCCGCTCACATTTGAAGTGTTTTATCTGGGAAGGTGAAACATAGAAGGGAAAAGAACTGCAAATGTGAAGACGACCGGAATTGCAGGGAAGAAAGCAATATCAAGACAATGTATGAAGACTGAGATCCCCAGTGTCAACAGTTGGGTGGACAATATTCAGGAAATGTATGTAATGGAGAAGATAACTTACTCTCTCAGAATGAAATGGGAAGAATTTAATTTTATATGGAGAGACTGGAAGAAATACATCAGGCCATTAAGGTCAGATTTTATCTGACTCTGAAAACATGGATCACCACCATAGTCACATTCCCATGATTCAGTGTGTTTTGCTTTTTATAATTTTTTTGTTCCTTTTATTCTGATGCCTTGTATCTTTATAGATACAAATTCTACTTAGAATATAGTGAGTGATAATTGTAATCTTAATCTACAAAAGACAATGGTGAAGGTTGCAAAGAGTAAATGAGGAAAAATGTTCATTGGAGTGAAGCCCTTTGTTTGATATCAGTAATACCAAGAAGGAACTTTGCATCCTCTAAAACAACAAGTTCTGATGTAACACCTGTCTGAAAATTCAATAAACACTGAATGTAAAAAAAAAAACAAAAGAACAAAAAAAGAACAACACAAAGTGGAACACAATTGTGAAGTGGAAATTAAATTATACAAGAGTTCTTTTTTTTTTCCATTTAAAAAACTGAAAAGTGCAGTGTGCAATAATATTCAGCCCCCTTTTCTCTGAGTGCATCCATTTGCCTTCAGACGTTGCTTGATGATTGGTGACTGATCAAATGTTGACTTAATATAGTTCTGCTGTGTGTAATCTAATCTCAGTAAACAAATCCACCTTTTTTGTGACAGTCTCTGTGGTTTGTCAAGAGAATATTGGGAAGAAAACAGCATCATGAAGTGTAAAGGTGAATTCACACCGAACGTCATTCACGCGGCCAATTTGCGTGTTCCGCCCCTTTCTCACCGCGCAGAGGATTCGCTGATCGCCTAAGCTCGCCGCCTCATTCGCATATGGAAGGAGCTAGCAGCTAGCACCATGTTTTGTTGCATGTTTGCTGCATGGAGCTGCGTCTGTTTATCTCAATGCATGGGAGACACAGTTGATGTTTAGAGATCAGATTAAATTATTTTGAAGAGCTCTACGAAAAGATCAGTGATCACGTCTCCATGTTTGTGTTCATGAAAACATTTAGAGTGTCCCTGTAGCTACAACAAGTTTCTCTCCTGCTGCTGTGTCTGACTGACAGCCGCTTCTGCGAGTTTTCTGTTAGTCTCTGACCCAGTTCAAATGCTTACTGTCATGCATCAACAGGAGAGGGCGAAAATAAAAACACGAGGGGACTTTTTTTTTTGTTTTTCTAAATGAAAAAAAGAAAAACTTCAGAAAGTTCAGGAGGCCTGAGCAGACTCTGTCTGGCCGCGAGCTCCTGTCCCGGGAGCCGGCATATGAGCGAGTTCACTACATCTCCATAGGTCTTGCGACAGACTCTCTAGAGTGAACCCACCTTAACCCAACAGTAATCGGGATTGGATCTGGAAACTACATTGGCCAGAAATGGGTACAGCGGGTTAAGAAAATTAATGGAAGGTCAGGAGAACTATGGATCAATCCACCATATTGGATGTTTTCTCCCTGCTGTCACTGAAAACGTCTTGTTTCCAAAGTTGAGTCCCTGATTGGTTGTGGAGACCCAACCCCCTCCCCAGAGTTCAGATTTTTTTTTAACTCTGGCCAGCCTCAAAAGCCGCTCAATTCGCTCAATTTGTGCTTCTTCCAGACTTTCGCGCCGCGTTGGCCACTCAATTTGCGCCACAGAATCTCAATTCGCATCTAAACCATTGACTTTTCATTGAAACTGGCCGCCTCTGCCGCGCGAATCGCGTTCGGTATGAGTGCACCTCAGGGAAAACACCCAGTAAACGCGTGGAAGAAGATGCTCTTTTGGACTTTTTGGACTGAATTCAAAGTGCTACCTGTGGCGGAAATCTAACACTGCCCATCACTCTGAACACACCATACCCACTGTCAAACATGGTGGTGGCAGCATCATGCTTTGGGGGCTGCTTTTCTTCAGCAGGGATAGGGAATCAGATTAGAGTTGATGGGAAGATGGATGGAGCCAAATACAAAGCAATATTGGAGGAAAACCTGTTGAAGTCTGAACAACACTTAAGACTGGGGCAGAGATACACCTTCCAACAGGACATCCACCCTAAACAATGGTTTTCAACTCAAACGTTTTCATGTGTTGGAATGACCCAGTCAAAGTCCAGACCTAAATCCAATCCAGAATCTGTGGTAAGATCTGAAAACTTTCATTCATTTTCTGAACCGCTTAATCCCTTTCGGGGTCACGGGGCTGCCGGAGCCTAACCCGGCTACTCATGGGCGAAGGCAGGGGACACCCCTGGACTGGTCGCCAGTCTGTCGCAGGGGGCCACAGTCCTAGGGATAATTTAGAGTAACCAATTAACCTATGAAGCATGATTTTTGGATGGTGGGAGGAAGCCGGAGTCCCCGGTGAAAACCCACGCATGCACGGGGAGAACATGCAAACTCCAGACAGAAAGGTCCCCTGTTGGTGACACTGTTTCAAATCCCCCAGCCAGGACTTGAACCGGGAACCTTCTTGCTGTGAGGCAAGGGCGCTAACCACTGCGCCACCGTGCAGCACAGATCTGAAAACTGGTGTTCACAAACGCTCTCCACTCAGCTTGAATTGTTTTGTAAGGAAGAAAGGGCAAAGATTTCAGTCTCAAGATGTACAAAGCCGGTAGAGACAAACCGCAAAAGACTTGCAGCTGGAATTGCACCAAAAAGGGGGTGCCAGAGGGATAAGTCGACATGGCGTTTTGGAGAACCGATCGATGACAGACAGGATTGTGGTGTTACCTTGTGAGCGTGGCAGGTCTGTGATGAAGTCCAGTGCGACGTGTGACCAGGGACGTTGTGGTATAGGAAGGAGTTGCAGGAGACCAGCCGGAGCTGTCGGGGGGACTTGGAGATTTGGCAGGAGCTCAGTCATGACGTCCCACAGGACTGGGGCCAGGATCAATAAAGCGGGCGCGATGGAGTCTGGAGCAGCCGATTCCTCTGTGGGGGTTTGGTGGAGGCAGCCTGCCTCAGCCTTGCCATTCATGGAGCCCAGCCGATACAAGATTTGAAACTGGAACCAAGAGAAGAAAAGAGTCCATCCTGCCTGACAGGGATTCAGCCATTTGGCAGACTTGACGTACTCCAGGTTCTTGTGATCCGTCAGAACCAAGAACGGTTGAGACACCCCTTCCAACCAGTGCCTCCATTCAGAGAACGCCTCCTTCAGAGCAAGCAGCTTCCCGTCACTCATGTTGTAGTTTCTTTCAGCGTCTTCCAGCTTTTGGAAGTAGTATGTGCACAGGAACATCTTGGCAGGCTGACAGTGGAGTTGCGATAGCATGGTTCCAACCCAAGTGCTTGATGTGCCTACCTACATGTTAATCTGAACGGACAGACCTGGGTGGTGGAGGATGGGTGCCTGTGAGAAGTCCTGTTTAAAGAATGGAACGCTGTGGTGGCCTCCGGAGCCCTTTAGGAGCTCCTTTCAGGAAGAAGGTGAGGAGCCGCAACCCAAGCTGAAGTCCTAATGAATCGCTGATAAAAGTTGGAGAAGTTGAGGAACTGCTGCAGCTCCTTCACTGTGTTTAGTTGAGGCCACTGCAGCACCACCTCCACCTTGCCCTGGTCCATGGCCACACCCTAAGCACTGATGATGTAGCCCAGGGAAAGAAATGGAGGTTTTGTTGAACTCACACTCCCTTAGCATACAATCCATGTTCAAACCGTCACTCGTTTCAGCACCTGCGTGAAAGATGTGTCCCTCTATGTTTTCAACTTTGCCAACTCCTCTTGGATGTATGACTGCACGGCGTCCGACTCAGGCCGACCTTTCCTCTGGCAGGCATAGTTCCAGGCAGGAGATCAGTGAAGTAGTCATAGAACCGATGAGGAGGGAGCCGTGTGGTACGCTGTTTGTTGAAGGCCTCCCGCAGGTCCTCGTATTGATCCGGCACCCCCTCCACCTCCTCTGGCACGCTTCACTCTGCAAGGGTGGTGACCGCGATCGGCTGAGATGGTGCATGGTCTTGGGGCCTTTCCGTGGTCCGCAGTCAATGACGCTGGCAATGTGAGGATGTAAACGTCAGTTTGCGATGAGTGTAATGTCCTCAGTCAGGAACTGGACTGCCAGTCATGCGTTGCAGGCAAGCAAAGGGACATTGTGAGTGTGGGCAAAAGCCAAGTCGGTGAAGTTCCCTGCTGCTCCAGAGTCAATCATGGCCCATGTTTTCACTACACGGCCATCAAAACAGAGTGTGTAAAGGTGAGCGTGGATTCACTCACAGGCTACCAAGAGTGCCGTGGAGGACAATCTGGGCAGGTGTTACGGATGTTGCCTGGCTGACCACAGTAAAAGCAGTGGAGAGAGCTGGGTGGAGCCGAGTTGCGTAGGTTTGTAGTCGGTACAGTAGACTGCCGGCAGAAAAGATGAGACGGGTGTGACGTTCGCTGTGGCTGGGTTATTTAGCCGCTGGGTCCTCAGCAGGTTGTCGAGCTTGATGGTGAGAGCAATGAGCTAGTCCAACGTCAAGCCCTCGTCACGGCACACTAGCTCCTGCTGCAACTCTGCTATGAGCTCCTCCCGATAGGCAGCGTGCTGGAAGACCAGTCTGTACTCAATGCCAGGGTCCGGAAACAGAGTGAGTTGGCGCTTGCGGTCTGCTGGCCCAGCTTGATACCATATAGCTGCTCACCAGAATCCTTTACATCCGCTGAGTGATTAAACACGTCACGCAGCATGTGCGTGAACGTTGCATAGGACTGGAAAAGCAGGGCTCCTCCTGTCAAGAGCACAGCTTTTCACTCACATGCCTCCACAGTCAAGAGGGAGCATTGCAGAGTCACTTTAGTCTCTTCCATCAGGCAAAGGTGTGGTTGATGAAGCAGGAACAGGTCTAATTGCATGAGAAAACCAATGCATTGTTTGGCATCTCCGTTGTATTTATCCGGGTGCGCCAATCTTGGCTCTGATGAGAAAGCATGTTTAAATAACAACTACATGCTAGATATTCTCTGATTTCTAGCTAGCCTGGTATTAAGCCAGTCCAGCTAGTACAAAAGAATGTTTTAAGCCTAACTTTGAATGTAGAAACTGTGTCACCCTCTCTTGCATGAGCTGGGAGCTTATTCCATAAAACAGGAGCTAAAGGATTTACCTGCAATTGTGCTTTTAGAGATTCTAGGAACCCCAAGCAGTCCTGCATTTTGTAAGTGAAGTGTTCTGTTTGGTTGGTAAGGCACTATGAGTTCATTAATTTAGGTGTCAGGAGTGAGCACTCCGTCTCCCTGTCTGGGAGAGCTAAATCACAAGAGATTTGGCTCTAGGAGCAAAATCACAGTACTAGCAGATGAATCAACCAGTGTGGGAAACACATCAACACTCATTGTGCTAAAGAGCCAGTGTGTCTAACTCTAAGGGTTAGGGCCCTCCCGTTGTGTTTGATTAGGGTTAGGGTGTGAAGTCAGGTGTCAAGCTACTTAATGATGACTTTCTATCGATTCTTCTGTGGTACTGTTTGAACCATGGACTAGGATGTTCTGACTGAACTAAAAAAATTGTCTGAAAGTATCCAAAATAGAAAAAACACAATTTCAACGGCCCATGAAATCATGATGAAGCACATTGAGAGCTTGAATACCTACCCAGGACAGCATACTGTGAAAGCAAACCAGGCTCAGAAGAAGAGGGAATTTAAAAGGGCAACAGTTGAGAGCAGGCAGGTGTCCCACCAATGACTCTGCTCTGTTTATAACTGCAGTGGTGGACAGCATGAGGGAAAGGCTGTTCACAACATTCAACAGAGCACAGAGCAGTGTGAGCAGTACAAAGAGGTTGACAACAGCCTTATCAATCAAATGCGTTATCAGCCTTATCAGTCCTTGATCCAGACAGTTGGGAGCAAGACAATCCTAGATTTGGTGAAGTAATAACGTCCGTGAAAAGTTCAAGGTTCTTGAAATCCTGCTCACACCATCACAGTCATAAATAAGGAAGCTGACAGATAAAAAAGATACAAATAAAAACCACACCCTGTCACACCGGGACTGTATGTGTAAATGTTGGCAGCCTCGCCTTAACCAGAGTTTACTCCGCCCACCTCAACAACATTCAGGAACCGGAAACTGGGAAAGGCAAAGTAAAGATTGAAGCTCTGTTGGCTTCACCGTCGTATTCACCCATCTGCTGAGAAGAAAACAACCGTCTGCTTTCAGCTGAGGCTCATAACCCTGAATATTCTTCTTAACCACTCCCTACGGTAAGACTAATAAATTATAACAATTGAGTAAGTTTTGCTTTCAACAAGGGAGGCGGTGTCTCTGAAAACAAACGATGAGGTTGAGTTCTGTTACATTTAATGTATTTTGATTTTTTTTTTTTTTTTTTTTTTTGTCAAATCTGAGTTTGAATTTGATGCATTTAAGCGCTACATTTGCTCTCTACACTGGAGATGTCCTGGACTTACGGTGAACGTTATTCTAGCTTTTATGGCTGTAACTGATTGCGCTGTACTTTACACTACACTGTACTTTCTCCACAATCACATGATTGTACCACCAGTCAGGCAGCTTCTGAATGTTAACTGTCTTTGATCTGTTTCTTCTTGGTAAAGATGCTTCTACATCACTAAGGTCAAACCATGACTGGACTATGTTGCTTTAAAAAAAAAAAAGCTGCCCTAGAATCAACGGTTCTGTTAAGCATTTCCAGGAGCAGGATAAAATATTTGAGGTTTTTAGAAAGATTTCTATGTGTAAGTATATTTAGCATGATTGTGTGTTCCTATGATTATTTTCTGCAGTCTGTGGCTCCACCTTAAATGCATGGTGGAGGGCTGACTTTGAACCCCAGCAAAAGGGAAAAGAACAGTTTGAAGCCACAGTGATCAGACATGATCAGCAGGAAGGATGTGCTGTAAACCATTCTGAATTGAAACAAGGATTTTATAGAAAACAAAAAGCTAATTTTTAACCCTTGTGCTATCCTACGCATGTTGACATGACGGCGTCATATGGAACTGGTGTCCCAGGCAGACATCAAATCCTGTTCACCATTGTTATGTGATGGATTAAACATTAATGTGAGGGGGCACTAGGGTTGTAAATTGTTTAGACTTTGTAACACGTTTAAAAAGATGAAGACATTTATTAAACAGATCCAGATTTTTTTCTTATTAGTTTTGTTTCTTTTATCATTTAACACTAAAACAGAGCACTTCTGTGAAATAGCTTTAAAGGGCCTATATCATGAAAAATCAACTTTGTGAGTTTTTAAGTGTATTCTACTGTTCATTCCTCACTAGAAAGAACCCAAAGCCGTATTTTGATCCATTCACACATTTTTGAGTAATCCTCCAAAAACCACTGCTGTTAGCCGCAGCCCCTCCCATACCCATGAAAACAAGCAGGTCGTCACCGCGTGACGTAGACCAGTGAGAACCCATGAGAACAGCCCCTACCAGGAAGAGTCTGCGCTGCAAGCCCCGCCCCCAGGCTAACACAAACACAAACCCCCTTTCCCAGTGGAGCTAGCGGTGATCATCAAACGACTCATAGAAGAAATGGTTCCTCTTCATCTGCAGAGAAAACAACAGCTAGATTTTTTTGCAATACAATGTCTTTGAAGTGGAGAAAATGTTTTTAGGCTGTGAGAGATTTCAGTGTTTGTTCAACATTCCCAAAGAAGAGCCGCTCATCAGGAATAGTTGGAGTTTTTCTTCCGGAGCGACAGACCGGCCAGAAACTTTTTGTCTGTGACGCCACTTCATAGATGATCGTTTTGTTAACATTGGCCTGTATCAAAGAGGATTGTCCTGGAGACAGATCCTCTGAGCTGGCGCCATTCCCACAATCAAACCTGATGAAGATGCCAGACCTGTAACTAAATCATACAACTAGCTGAAATTACACAGAATAAGTATATAATGCTAATGCTATATTTTCACACATTTTGCGCCTCACGTAGAAAAATTCTGGATTGGACTTTGGGTCAAGAGTGTTAGGTTCCACAACATGCACTTCCGTCTTTAAAAAAGTTCAGTGTTGTTTGTTTTCATTAGCGGACGCGTGTAGACACGCTGCCGAGGCCGGCTCTAGGTTGACGTCATGATTTGGGCGTCACCACAAGGAGCGAAAGGCGGAGCCTCAGAGATCAAGTCATTTTACTTCCGGGTGTGAAAAGAGTTCACAAAAATAATTCATATGTTCTTTAATTATTGTTCTTTAGTGTGCTAAAGGTAAAATATTATTGTACGGTGCAGAGCACCCTGCTTGATAGACGTACACATGTGGCCTCCTCCCTGGGATGTTGTAAAAGTTTTATTTTAATTTCTTTTTATTGCCATATAAGCTGCCATAAATTTCCGTGCAGTTCTGGAATGTATCTTGAAAAATTTTTATTTGATGCAGAGTAGGAGGAAGGATGGTCGAAGGACAGGTGCACGTACAGCCAATGCTAATGCGACCACCGCAGTGGCTAGTCAGGGAGACGGCGCTGAAACAATGGGCGCAGAGCAGGTGACAACTGGAAACAATGTGGAAGACTGCACTGCAGGATAGAGTCTGCGAAGAAAGATCTCCAGAAAGCACTGGAACAGCTGAACAACTACAAGAACCAAAGCTGCCAATAAAATACAATCATTGGGATTAAAGACAGTGCTGAAGGGAATGATCCCTGAAGTTTTGGGAATGCAAGAAAAGGGGATCAAGATTGAAAGAGCCCACTGTACCGGCCCCTTGAGCGGACGAGACGGCAAAGGTGGCGCACGAAGGATTCTGGTGAAACGGAATTCTCTATGGGGAAGAAATCCAACTGGGAAGCCCATTAATGGGAAGGAATCCATGCCAAAAGAATCCATCTAAAAAAATGCAAGAGTAAATGAGACTATTCTGGAAGAATTTGACTTTCTTGACATTTGGAGGCACCTTCACCCTACGTCAAAAAGCTTTAAGTTTCACTGACTACCTCGTTTATCAAAATCACGTGTTGACTACATTTTTTTGTCGAGACATTTAGATGCAGCGTCAGATGTGACACTCTGATCATGCTCCTGTCAGATTACAAATGTAGCCACCTAGAACTTTAGAGCGTAACATTTTATGGAAGTTAAGTCAATTTTTACTTTTAGACAGTGACTTTATCACATTTTTGGAACAGCAGACTGACCTCTATCTAAGTGTGAATTCTTAACTTCCTGGTGTAGCTTTCCGTAAGATTTTGTTCTATCCGGAGCACTGGGAGACAGTTGTTTTTGGCGGTGACTTCGGTGTGAGCAGGTGAATGTGTAGATGAAGAAAAATAAAGAGCAATGGAAAAACACGTGTTTGTTGGACTTTTCAAGGCAGCAGAGGATGGTTACCTACTGTAGAATGCCGCCAAAAATGGACGAAACAAGATCAAATGAGGACTGGAAAAGTGATGTCAACATGTGGAGACTTGTTACGAACTTGGATAACAAGAAACAGGCACTTGTTGTGGCCACAGAAATGGCTTTGAAGATATCCATGGAGGATCTAAACAAAGATAATAGTATGGAAACTTTGTTTGCAAGAGAAGAAAAAGACCAAACTTATGAAGCATACTCCCACTTTGATTCAATATCTAAAAAAGGCACAATATTCATGGCGGAAAACATAAGAGTTTGAACAAGGATACAATCGCATGAAAAAGTACGACGTGACTCTGCCGGACGCTGTTTTGGCGTTTAACCCTCTTAACAAAGCTTGTCTTGACGAGAACAGCAGGCAACTCGCTCTCACAGCGTGCACAGACTTAACATTTGTATCCATAAAGTCTGCATTAAAGCGGATTTTTGGAGGAAAAACCCCAGAAACCAGTAAAAGCAGCGGCACGCAAGATGAGTGTTTTTACAAATCAAAGACGTGGCTTATCACAGACTAGACAATGGCAACTGTAGCAAGGCACAAATCCACTCGACAAGTATGGGAGAAAAACTAGATGCGCCATCTGCCAGAGTACCTACCATTGAGCTAAAGATTGTCCTCATTGGAAAAATGATGTAAAATTCACAGAAGATGAAGGTGTGGAAGAATGTAACATTACATTATTGACATAGTCAGAGATTTTTCTAACTGAATCACAAGGATCAGCCATCATTGACACTGCATGCAAACGTACTGTTTGTGGTGAAAAATGGTTGGAGAGTTACAGGAACGACTTTTCGGTTTGGAGATGGTCAAGTGGTGTATTCACACACAAAGCTGAAGCTCCCAGCAAAAATTGGGAAAACAAAATGCCACATTGAAAGTGAAATTGTGCCAGCTGATATTTCTTTTCTGCTGAGTAAAATGTCTCTAAAGAGAGCAGGAACAGTTTGGGACATGGAGAATGAGAGAGTTGTCAAGTTCAAGGAACAAATACCCCTTGAGCTCACCAGTTCGGGACACTATTGTGTGGACATAAGAGATGAGACTGCAGAGGTGAGAGAGAGCATTGAATGGAAGGGTTCTGGTGTTGTCATTGGTCAGGATGGGGCTGTAGTGTTTAGTAGACATGGTGGGATTCTTGTCAGATCACATCAGTCCAGGATGAGTAAAGTTAATGCACGGGATGAAAATCAACCAGAACAGCTCAGTGTTCCTGTTAATGGGAAAGAAAATGATGACATGGAAGTGAGAGAGAACTCAGCAGATGAGTTAAATGAACATGAAAACACAGAAACAGATGAGACAGAAAACTTTATGGAACCTAATGATAAAACAAGCTCAGACAAAGATGTAACTAGTACTGCGTCTTCAACTGATGTGAACCTGAAGACAGGTCAGATAATCACATTCACAAACAGAGGTGATGGCGCCCAGCACACAGCCAGGGTTTTAGACAGAGCAGGGAAAGCCAAAGGGCAGAACAAAAACTCGTACAATGTGCAGCATTTTGAACCTGATGGCAGTGAGGGACAAACACAGACATTAGATAAATCTCAGTTTGATAACCTTGGCACTGATCATGAAAACACTGGTTAAGATGTACTCATCACCCGTGACGTGTGGTGAGGTTCACGGCTGGTGAGCCTCTGATGTCATCAGTCAGATTTACAAACATTAACCCGACAGAGACGCTTATTCACCATTTGATTGGCAGCAGTTGAAGTTTTATTTAAAATGTCAACATTGTCAAAAAAAATTCTTCATATTGACTTACTTTTACTTAGAAATGAAGTCCTTGTGTCGCTTCCTTATTTTATGTCCATGGTCTCTCCTTCTGAAGAAACGCATTAATTACCTGTTTGTAGAAGTCTTCCTTTTCTTTCTTCAGTTAGAAAAGTCTTTCTGTCTCAGTAGAGATCACTACCAGTGACGTGTCTAAACAAATTCTTGGGTTTAGGGGTTTAAAAACGGAATCCTCCAATTAGAAAATGATGCTAAACATATGAAAGATATGATACTGGACGGCTGCACCTGACTTTCTACCACTAATTCTACTATTCTTAAGCCGCGGTGTCACATTCTCTGCGCTCACCAGCGCCCTCTACCTTGTGGCAGGCGTACTGCAGGTATCACCAAGTGTGTTTCTAAAGCGCATTTTTAGCGGATTAAAAGACTAAATGAGTCGCCAATGGCGCCAATGTAACCAGACAGATGGTGAGCAACAAGCAAATTAGGTCATTTTGAAATTAAAGGTCTTTCATGACAATACAAAGACCGCATTGGTAAAGCGCATGTGTCAGCAGCACCGCCAGTCAGTGTGTGCGGCGCTGGGGAAGGGAGGGGCTGCTGCTCATGGCCTCACCCGCCGCTGTCTCACGTATTTGAACAGGAAACTCGTAAATTCACGGCTTTTTTTCCCAAACACACGTTGAAAACCCACACAGAAGAAGGTAATCATAGAAAACACATGTCTAAAACATAATATATATTTTTTAAATGACAGAAAGTATATTCATTTGATTTCCTTTAGGCATTTTTAAGCTATATTTCGCAGGTGAGGCACACCTGACTGCACGTCACTGCTCATCACCAAAGACATTTCTTTTGATGCTGCTGAACAGCAAGAGTTTGAAAACTGGCAAAACTGTGGTGTTTATGAAGAGGTTGCAGATAATGCTCAAAAATGCATCTCTACTTGGTGGGTGTTAAACTGAAAGAAACTCCAAATGACGTTGTTCCCAAAGCTCACCAGACATCAAACAACAAAGTCAAACAAATCCTGCTAAACACTGGTGGTAAAAGATCACAAGTTGATCCTGACTGGCAGAATAAGGAGTTTAAGATCACTGGAGTAATGGCATGTCATGTTGATGACTTTCTTTGGGCAGGATCAGAGCACTTTGAAGCTACTGTTATCCCTGTGCTCAAATCTGCTTTTCACGTGGGTAGCGAAGATCAAGACAGTTTCTCTTATGTGGGGATGGAAATTGCTACTGTGAGTGGTACAGTACATGTACATCAACACAGTTACAATCAAGTTGAACATCTCCAACCAGTTCATTTACAGCCAGCCCGAGCTGTACAGAGACATTCCACATTAAATGAGATGGAAAAAGAAAAATTCAGGTCCAAAATAGGACAGATTTTGTGGGTTGGAAAGCAAACAAGACCAGATATTATGTTTGATGTTTGCAATCTGGCATCCAAAATTGAAAATGACACAGTTTAGTCGCTACGTAAAGTTAACAAAGTGATTCGGAAACTCAAGACAGACAAAGTCACACTTGAATTTCAACGTCTGGACAGCAGTGAGGATTTGAGTTTAGTCATTTCCAGTGATGCTTCACTGGGTAATCTCCCAGATGGAGGTACACAGGGAGGAGCTTTCATCACAATCATGGGAAAAACGGGAACGTTCTCCCCTCTGTTCTGGCGATCAAAGAAAATCCGACCTGTGGTAAGAAGTACACTGGCAGGGGAAACCCTTGCTATGTCAGATGGGATTGACAACGCAATGTTTGACTATATTATATACACAACTGACAGCTGGAAAACCTGATGTGAATTTGCTGCCTCTTATCTGTGTCACTGACAACCACTCTCTGTTTGACATCCTAAAATCTACAAAACAAGTGACAGAAAAAAGGCTCAGGTTAGAAATGAGCAGCGTCAAAGAACTCTTGCAAACTAGAAAAGTGAAGGAAATATGTTGGTCAGATGCAAAATCTCAACTTGCAGACTGTTTAACAAAAAAGATGCTTCAGCTCTGTCACTTCTCTTCTTTAAACACTAGATAAGGCCATAAGGGTGCATTAAAATTATTTGTACTATATGTTTTATTTATGTAAGTGTTCATTGTTAACTGTTTGTAGTTTTAAGATCAAATGAGCACACCTGGGATTTAACATTTGTTCAGTGCTGTCTAAATATTGTTTTTTAAGTAAGTTGAAGATTGATTCCTGGTGTCGCTTCCCGATTTTGTTCTATAGGAGCAACTTGTCATTGGTGATGACTTTGGCGTAAGGAAGTGAATGTATGAATGAAGAAAAAATAAAGAGCAATGGAAACAAAGGTCATGTTTGTCTTACTTTTCATTAATGACAGCAATAACTCTGACCTTAGAGTTGTCTGGGAGGCTTACAAAGCATATATGTGAGGAGTAATAATACCATATACCGGTACTAGCTATAAAAAGAAGGAACGATTAAATGAGCAGACCGAAATTGAAGGGAAAATTCACAGGCTGGTAGAAGAGTAATATTTATCCAAACCAAATGACGTGTTCGAGAAGCTGAACATAACTACAGTGATGTTAAGCAATTTAGTCACAAAGAAAGCTGAACAGGACATTATTTATACACAAAAAATACTTTTTGAATTACGAAATAAACCAAATAAATGATTTGGCAAGATTAACAAAGTCGTCCTCATCAACTTTTTGATTCCTGTGGTTAAAGTGGCCACCACCATATCGACGACAACATAAATCAGTGCTTTAAAAAGTTCTACGAAAAATTGTACAGCTCTGAGATTGATTGCAAAGCATTACTTGACTGCCAATTTTTAAATGACTTGGTTATGCCACAGTTGTCACGGGAGCAGGCAAATTCACTAGACTGACCCATAACACTAACAGAAATAATTACAGCTATTTCAGTCAGGTAAATGTTCTGGAGATGATGGACACCTCGTTACATTTTTTATTATTAAAAAGCAGATAGGACAAATTATTACAAAGGGTGTTTAATTCATAACGCAAACACTCAAAATTGTCAGAAACCATGAGACCAACTAACAGTGATACCTCAAAAAGATAAAGACCCCGAACTGTGTACCTGTTATCAATCGATAAGCTTAATCGGTGTAGACATAAACATTCAATCAAAAATATTGGCTACAAGATAAGAGAAGGTAGTGGCTGCTATAGCTCACATGGATCAAACTGGATTTATTAAGAACTGTTTACCTTGCAATAGCACAAGACGACCTAATAATATTATCCATTATATCAATTTTCATCAACTACCTGGTGGAGTTGTCTCAATGGACGCTGAGAAAGCCCTTGGTCGAATTGATCGGGCCTATTTGTTTGAAGTGTTAGAAAGATTTGGATTTTAATCGAAATGTATAAATTGGGTGAAATTTCTGTACAGAAAGAGGCTGTAGCTCAGTTTTGACAAATGGTTTTATAACTATCACATTTAGCATTGCAAGAGGCACTGCTCATGGAACCCACTCTCACCCTTCCTATTTTCCCTGGCTATAAAACCACTTGCACTAGCTATCAGAAAAAATGAAAATATTAGAGGAACAATAATTGGATGGAAGCATCATGAAATTCTCCTACACGCTGACTATTTACTACTAACTGTAACACATCCTGTTGACTCAGTACCATCACTGACTGACTGCATTAAAGATTTGGGACAGAAATCAGGATATAAAGTGAACTTTGAAAAATCTGAAATTAGGACTTTGGGATGCTGTAGTCAAGCTGAACCAGCGTATATTAAACCATTCTGCTGGGCTCACAAAGTATTTAAATACCTAGGAATCCAGTACACACCCATCATTAGTCAAATGCATATAGAGAATATTAATCCTTTACTAAATCATATTAGAGACAAATTAACTAGCTGGAAAAATCTATTAATATCTTTACTTGAAATGATAAACCTTGTTAAGATGATTATTCTTCCCAAAATAATGTGTCCATTGTCAATGCTTTTGTACTCCCGTGTGTAAAAGCTTTTTATTATGTTAATAAAGTCATGTCAGATTTCATTTGGGCGGGCAGAAAGCCAAAGCTTAAGCTGGATATTTTATAATTGCCATAAGACGTAGGTGGATGAGGTTTACAGTTATGAGGATTAAAAGTTACGTACTATCTCTGCACATGAGATTTATCTCTTTGTGGGCGAATCAAGACAAAGTAGAACCATGACTTTGAGATTGAGATTGAAAATGTACTTCGCAAACTTTTTTGTCCAATTAACTTACCGGACAAAAAAAAGAACTGCTATTTTTTTTTATTACTAACGCTATTAAAACGTGGACTTTTCTAAGAAAGTGTTTGGAAAAAAAATTGATATGGGAGGCGGGAGTAAAGAAGATATACAATTTATGGGATAAAGGAAATTCAAAATATTTGAGATTATACAAGCCCAATATGATATACCAACTCAAAAGTTTTACAAATATCTCCAACTTAGGCACCATGTTTAGACAGAAATGAAACACTTGGAGCTCTCAGAGGATTGTCACAGACTTGGACAAATTATTTTGGACTGTCAAAGATTCTACTCTGAGCTGCAAACACTGAATAAAAATGGGCTTAACTTTTTAAGTTCATCCTTGAGCCGATTTTAACATCCATGTTGACAACTCTCAGAACAAAGACTAAAGACCTGAATAACACTCTGGAAAATGTGGCGTTGACCCAACTTATAACATAGCCCACACACAACAGAGGGCATATTCTTGATGTATTGATTTCCAAGGGTCTGAACATTTCCAAGATTACTGTAGAGGATTTAGGTCTGTCTGATCACTGCTGTGATTTCTTTGAAAGCACAATTCCAGTGCACACAAATGTTTTGAGGGAGGAGATCACAAAACGGTATGTAACTGAAAATACTAGTGAGATGTTCAACCAGATTTTCTCTCTAACACCTCCCCTCTCAAAAGGTTCAATCAAAAAACGTGTCAAGAACTTTAATGCAAATATGTTAAGTATCATGGATAGTATTGCTCCCAATAGTGTGAAGGTGATCTATGGAAAGAAAAAATCTCCATGGAGAAGTTTTATACTCGTAAAAAACGGAAAAAGAGAGTGTCGAAAATCAGAACGCCAATGGAGAAAGACTAAACTGCAGGTTAATTACGACATCTTAAAAGAGAAACTTCACTTTTATAATTTACAACTGAGCAATGCAAGGAAGTCCTATTTCTCTGACATCATTACCAAATACTCTCATAATTCTCGGGCATTATTCGCTACAGTCGACAGGCTAACAAACCCCCCTGTGTCAGTGACATCAGAACTTTACTCCACTTAAGCTTGTAATGACTTTGCTAAATTCTTTGCAGAGAAAAATCGAAAACATAAGGCAAACTATTGTTTCATCAACTACAAGTCACGTTTGGGCAAGACACAAATGAGCAACTACAGACCTATATCAAACCTGCCATTTTTAGGTAAGATCCTTGAAAAAACTGTTTTTCATCAGTTAAAAGAATTTTTAATAAGAAACAACTGCTTTGATGTCTTCCAGTCAGACTTCAGACAGCACCACAGCACTTAGACGGCTCTGACCAAAGTGACTAATAATATATGTTTGAATACACACAGTGGAAATTTGTCAGTGCTAGTTTTATTGGATCTCAGTGCTGCATTTGATACAGCCGACCACACTATATTCCTCAAACGACTGGAAAACTGGGTGGGTCTCAGTGGGCCAGTACTAAACTGGTTCAAAACGTACTTGGAAAACAGAAAATATTTTGTGTCAGTTGGTAACTTTACATCAGAGCCGACAGAAATTACATGTGGAGTTCCCCCTGGGGCCACTTCTATTTAATATCTACATGCTCCCACTGGCCCAGGTTATAAAGAACAACAACATTAGTTAACATAGCTATGCAGATGACACACAGACATATTTTACAATGACAACAGGAGACCGAGGCTCTGTACAGGCTCTTGGTAAATGCAATGAGGACATTAATGACTGGATGTGTCACAACTTACTTCAATTAAACAAAAACAAAACTGATGTTATTTTAGTTAGGGCTAAAGAGAAACGGTCACTATAGAGCTTCAATCTATTCATCTTAACACCACCAACTAGACCAGAAAATTGAAATTATACAAAATAAACTTGCCTTGCCTTGCCTCTAATAATCCCGAGAACCAAATTTAAGGGTGTTGTAACAACGACTCGGAAACGTGCGGATCCATATGCAACTGTTTTAATGTTTGGGAACAGGAGCAAGACATGGAGATAGTCAAAATGCAGGCAAGGTTCAAAAACACGGGGGCAGAACGGAGAGCGAGTAAACAGGCAAAGGTCATAAACAATCCAAAGGGAATACACAAACATAGGCACATGGAGTGAAACAAGACTACGCATTGACTGATAGTCTGAGCATGGCTTAAATAAGACGTGACCTAATGACGCAATGAAGAACAGCTGGGTGGACATGGACCGTTTGCAGTGCATGCTGAGAGATGAAGTGAGGAAGGTGGAAGGCCGTCAATATTCAGGGTAAGATTCCCTCTAGTGGCTGGAGGGGGCAGTAGCTGGTTGACTCCTGACAGGTGTATCCAGAGTGGAAAAATCATTTGGTCTGGACCAAGTCCACTTAGTTTGGTCCGGATTGAGTCCAAACCAGAACCCAAGAGTCCTGTTTCAAAACCAAAGCTTGTAAACAAAACCATGTGACTAAAGATCTCTTCACTCATTGGCCAGGAATTACAAGGGCGGGGCAAAGAAACAATAGACGGAAATAATGAAAGTTCTGCGCTTTGCAGTTCTTGCCAGAATAATTCATTTTTTCAAACTTTATATTTTGCTGACCAGTTTTGAACGTCTGTAAAAAACACCAATTAAAACACTTTTTACTGCTGCTATGGTACAGTGGAGGAATGCTGCAAGGAGGTTACTGAGAAGACTATGGCAAAGAAGGTACGCTGATAAGTGTACCTGTGACATATAGATCTTTGGGAAAACAGTGTCAGAAGCAATATGGTTCCTATTAAAAGTTGTTTTATTGAGCCTGCATACAGCCACATGTCAATGGGTTACTGTTTCTCGTTGTTGTTCCACATTTCTCTTTGGCTCATCAGCTGCTTTTTTCCTACATTATGTAAACACCGGCTACGGTGGCCGTTTTGGTCCAGTTGTTCCGCTCAGAGCACGGAGCCTATTCAGACTGACGAAGTTCAGAGTGAACCAAAGCTCAGTCCGTTTGGAACCAACTGAGACCACCTAAAAAGATGGGTCAGACAACAGTTCCTGGTCCCAGACCAGGGTCCACTTGGATGTATTCAGGCTGAAAATTTCTTCTGGATTTTTAGGGAAACAAACTCACAAAATTAGGAACGATTAAACCCATTTTTTATCTTTCATTTTTTATTTCAGATCCTGTTGATGTGGCCGATTTGCTGATCATGAAGAACAAACTTCTCACACTTGTGTCACTAACACATGGATACATCTTTCTGTTCTTGGCTGGGTGTGTTTTGATCATCCTCTTCTACAGCCAGCTGTTAGTTGAGGTAAAGAACACAGTAAAATCTTAGCAAAAGCTATTTATTAGGTAACATTCTGGAAAAGGTAGTATGGAGGACACAAAGGAAACGCACATCAGGTAGAAACTCAAGCATAATTATAAACATAACATCAAATTAATAAACCAGAAACACTTTTTTAAGGAAGGAGAACAAAAGTTATTTGTCTCATTGGTACCTCATGGCGGCAACAGCAGCATGTTGCATAGCCATCACAGCTCATTCAAAGTATATGAACAATCAATAAAATAAAACCTTCATGTTTCAGCCAAGGGGCAACACTAGCGGGCAGGAGGTGAAGCCAACCAGGAAGTGACAAAAAGTTGCAGTACCGCAAGTGACCAGAGAGGCTGGAGCTTAGTGCTTAGACTGAGCTTAAAGCTTAGACTGGGCCCCATATGGAAGCAATTGTGACTCATATTTTAAAATATAAGCCTATAACGGAAATGCTTTTTCATTTTCAAAATACAGCTGCCTCCATTGACTCAAGAATAAAATGAAAACTCAGTCCACCAAATGGCTTTTTCCTTTTTCTTCTTCAACACCGCTCATTCTGTCACTAAATTAAAATGACAAAGAAAAGGACATTTGACATTTCATTTTCAAAAACTTCTCTAGCAAATGTGTACCAAAATTCAATTAGAAATATCTAATTTGAAAATTAAAATGGATTACAGAAATGCTTTTTCATTTTCACAATGTAACTGCATCAATTGACTCATAAATAAAATTAAAAATCAATCTTCCAAAATGCTTTTTCATTTTCTACTTCAACATTGCTCATTCCGCAACTGGATCTTTTTTGTGGCAGAGAGATTTTTGGAGCCCGTCCAGTCTGCTGCTGTGGGTCTATGGCGGTACACTTTAGAGCTGGAGCACACACTCTCGCTATGGGCCACCGGGAGAAGAGCTGGCAGCCAGACAGAGAGCCAGCGCAGGATGGGAAAGCAGTCTGCTCGAGCCTCCTGAAATTTAGTTTCATCCACACCTCAGAAAAGTTATTCGGGTTAATGCGGGACATAAAGCCGTCTGCTCCGTAAGAGAGAGAGGAAACACCGGGAAGCAGCCGTTCAGACAAAGTGGAGAGAAGCTCTTATAGCTTGTAGGAAAATCTAAATGTTTTCATGAACCCAAACATTGAGGCATGATCACTGATGTTTTTGTAGAGCTTTTCAAAATAATTAAACCTGATCTCTTAACATCATCCATGTCTTTCTTGCATAGTAAATAAAATAAACACAGACATCGCTCCATGAAGCTTACAGGCTAAAAACATTAGCTGATAGCTTCGAGTAGCTAACAGGCTAAAAACATTAGCTGCTAGCTCCATGTAGCTAACAGGATAAAAACATTAGCTGCTAGCTCCATGTAGCTAACAGGCTAAGAACATTAGCTGCTAGCTCCATGTAGCTAACAGCTAAGAACATATAGCTCACATAGCAATTCTGAGGTGAATACTAAACAGCAGAGAAGCTGCAGAAAGAAAGAAAAGAAGCAAGTCTGGTGTCCTGGTGAGCAGAGAAAGCAGCAACAAATTAGAAGAACTGGTTTGAACATGGATTACCGAGTAAGGAAAAGGTGTGCGTGTCTCCAGGAAAATGATTGACATGAAAGTGAAACTGCCAGTGTGAATCAGAACAGAATAAAATGTTCTCATCATTTCAATAAATCCTGAAATGTTCATCTGCTGTTTTCTACATTTTGTGATCAAGTTTTACAAAAAAAAATAAACCAATTAACCATCACCATTCTGTCTGTAATTGAATAAACGCCGGTCCCCAATGGTCTCTAATAAAGGCCGGGTCGGCCGACATTTCTTTTAAATAAAAGCCCCGACTACTATTGGAAGCTATACGGTACTTAGGATGTCAACAAAAGCATTATTAGTCCAATATAACTGTATAAAACAAAGTGCATAAAATATAACAAATATACAAAATATATAATAAAGTGCATAAAAAGTTGAATCTTGCTGACTAAGCTTTAATGAATGTTTTTCAAGTAATATCCATTCCCAACTGTCATACTTGAAATGACAGATTCCAGTATAACCACTTAGCGCTAGAGCTGTCACTGGTGAAAGCTAAGTAACACAATCTCTTTAACATCCCATAAATCTTTGAGTGTTGACAAGATCAGACTGAATGGAGATTCTGAGGTGGAGAAAGGCAGATTTTGATATTGGCTTTGCATCAATATGCAAAACTTTACGATTGTCAAATGCAGCCAATCTAAATAAACATTATTTTATTTTATGTTATTTATATTATTTATATTATACTGTCCTATTCCTCTTCCAGAGTCAGAATAAACCAATCTCCATTTCCAAGCCGGTTCCTGTCAAACCTGATGATCTGAAGAGCTCTCTGCCTACACATCAACAGCCCTCACAGGAAGCTGTGGAGCAGGACGTCCTGAAGAACTTGATTGCTTGGCCTTCAACTCCACTTTTACCAACAAACTTTTCTTATAAGGACACCAGTGCTCCAGCGCACAGCACCTTCACTGTTCTCCCAAAGAGAGGAGGGGGCCAGTGGCATGTTGGAGAGGAGCTGGAGGCTTTAATAGAGCTTTCTGACTTCCACGGTAAGCCAAAGAAATCTGGAGGAGACTTTCTACTGGCCCGGCTGCACAGTCCCAGTCTTCTGGCAGGTGTGGCAGGAAAAGTGGTGGACCATCTCAACGGCAGCTACTCAGCTCTGTTCCCTTTACTCTGGGAAGGAAATGTGCAAGTTGAGGTAATTCTAGAACAAGAAAAGCTGTCTATTTGGTCTGCTCGCACTTGTTCTTTCTGAAGATAAAAACATGGATTTGATAAGTCCCAGTCCTAAATGCTGGTTTTAAAAACAAAGATATTTCTTAAAAATACCATGCTTAAGTCTAACTTTTACAGTAAAGCTGATTCGTGTTATGTTTGACAATTGGGAGGCAGGTGGTGGATGCGCACCTTCCAAGCTCCATTTATTTGCGGCATTCAACAAAGAATAAACTGCAAATTACTGTAATTACAGTAATCAAACGAAATGTGCAAACATGATGAATATAACAAAGGAACTCATTTAAAGTTCTGTTTTGAGGCGTGTGTCAAGCATCCATTCACTCCACATTCTCTGTATGTAACCTGTCTGAGTAGGATTACTTGAGTAGTAGCATTCCAACAGAACCTTGTTCTCACATCTGGTCCATTTCCGTCTTGTTCCAGTGGCCCACTTTCCATCAAGGTGCTCAGAACCTGACGCAGGCCTTGTTTGGTCGGGTGTAGTCTGAGCTGGCATGATGTGTTTCATTGTCTCTCATAGCTTTTGTGTGTGTAAGTGTGTGTGTGTGTGTGTGGGTGTGTGTGTGTGTGTGTGTGAGAGAGAACAAATGACTCAACAGAGAAAGGATAAAGACAAAGCTAGATGGGTAATTTTGACTCCAGAGACACATGTCTTCTTTGATGTATTTAAACCAAGTTTGTCTTCTTACTTGTCCCGTCCAACCTTTATTTAAATGTAACATGTTTGTATCTTGTTGGACTGGGCAGAAAAAAGAGAAGAGAGTGGGGTGAAAGAGACGAGGGATAAGGGTACAAAAGAAAGGGTAGAAAAAAGGGTGTTAAAAAAGTTGGAGGGGGTACAATAACAAAAACAGACAAGTTTCTGGAGGTTTATCATTATTACAGCCAAACGTTGATGTTAGTCAAAAGGGTGGGGTTTGTCCACACGCACTCAGACATTACAATCATACCTGTTGGCTTCAAAAACGTTCACACACATACATGTCATCAGGTACACAATATAAGTACAGCTCACACGCACATACTCAGACATGCAAACAAACCATTGTCATGCATATCATTCTGTCATGCATACTTGTTGTGCTGCCCTGGCACTAAGACATTTTAAAACAAACAAATATTTTATGAAAACAGGGCCCAGAACTGTACTAGTTAAATATTTACATATCTAACAGTACTTCAAACAGAACAGTCATTCCACCTTAAGTGAGAATTGATCTTGTGTCATCAGGTGATCCTGGTTCACTCCAGTGAGGCGGTCACCGTGCTCGAACAAGTGTCCCGTACGCAGCCTCATAGAATCTACTTCAAGAGTCTCTTCCGCTCCGGCTCTCTGACTGAAACCACCACCTGTAACGTTTACATTAATGCAAGTCAGCAGCAACTGTGCAACTACACTGACCTGCACACAGGTGAGCCGTGGTTCTGCTACAAGCCAAAGAAACTAAGCTGTGATGCCCGGGTCAATCATGTCATGGGAGGATTTATCAAAAACATCAAACCCCAGGAGGAGATGCTCTTTCAGAGGTGAGCTGGACCTCTGCACACATTCTAGAAGGATGGTGTAATGTTTTGAAGTCGGTAAATTATTTCACTTTGACTAATTTTGTACGGAAGATGAGAAAAGCCATGACTGTTAATATTTTTTTTGTCAGCTTGTTTTCTTGAGATAGCAAGATATTAAGTTGCTTTCTTCCACATCAAGTATAAACTACTGTTGTTAAAAAAAAAATAACACAAGAGATCTAACGCTTTGATCTCAGCGCACTTGTATACGATTCACCCACTTCCCACAGAAAACAGGAACCTGCAAAGAACTTTTATGATGACGGGCAACGTGTGCAAACATTACTTTAGTTGTGATCAAACTCAGGCAGAAATTGTACTAATGTTGTCATTCAGAAATAACAGTAAAATTAGCCAGTCATTTGAAAAGACGATTAGCCTCATTCAGTTATTGATGTTCAATTAAAAAACTCATTTTTCTGTAGAACTTTTCACTTGACGTCAGACAAAATGGTGACATCGCCAACAGTGAGAAAAGTCACCTCCGGTTTATGGACAGCAAAGTTGACAACTAAACGCTGTATGTAATAAAAGGCAACCAATAATAAATTTGTAACCAAATTTTGTTAAATATTTAATTTAGGTATGTCCTACCTACAGTAACTATATTTGTTTACAAACCAAAATAAAATTTGAATAATCCTCCAGTATTTGATATTCAATTGGGAATATTGACCTTTCATTTGAGCAGATATGATTCAATCCAACAGTTTCTATTATTCCTGATGTTATTCACATGTACTTATGTGCTCCCAAGCACAAAAACTGATGCAAATTCATGTTGGTCACATGTAATACGTGTGGCAGAGATGCACATTGCTGTATGTTTGCACACATTTTCATTGCGTCGAGGCTAAGTTTAGTTGTTGTTTTAAGGGTATTGGTTGTTTCATGGAGTATTTTAAGGGGCAGTTGTTAAAATATGAATGTTTACCGAGCGACACAGCAAATATTTTAAGTGCAGCTATTAAGTCACATATTTTCAGCTTTCAAAAAGATTCAGCCAAGAAAAAAGTTCAACACTGGCTGCATGTTTCAGAGATTACATGCAAATAGTCACTTTTTGTATATAAGAATTTTTTTATGGTTTTTAACTAATGCTATCCTTTTTTTCCTGTTATCTTCCTGCAGATCAAACACAGTTATGAGCAAAAGCAAAGGGATTAACGTTAAAAATTAATGCAACAATAACTAGTTTTACTTTTCTTGTAAGACACGCTGAAATGATCTTGTTTTTGGAAACGTAAGCAATTTTCACTGGGCAGAAAAGATCTCCTGCAGCTCTACGTCTCATACCCATTGTAGAATCTATTGTTAGCATAAACTAGAAGAATAAAAGTCTGAATTACCAACAAAAACAAACAAATAGCATTCAAGGAAGTACTTGTAACTTTAGTCTGACTTTGACCAGGTTGTAAAAGACGAATGATTCACGACTCTTATCATCGTCCTTATGAATTTGGAGAAGCAGCTGTGCAATATTCTGCAGGCAGGTTTACTTCAAATATTTATATTTTAATTAGTGAATGATACCTACAGTTAGGTAGGACATTTATAATTTAAACATTGTGCAATTTTTCATTACAATTGGTAAGGTTACCTTTTATTATTTACTTAAACTAGTGTTAAACGGCATTTGGTTATCAGCTTCTAAACCCGTAAACCGGAAGTAACTTCACACACTGTTGGTGGAGTTGCCATTTTGTCTGAAATCTCGTTATAATAATGCTTTAGATTTGAAACGTCATTAGAATGTATATTTTCACAGCCGTGAGTTTTTAGTAATATTTAGTTAACACAAATAAATGTAGTCTATAAAACCCTTGGTTTAAAATGTGGTGTTGTTTTTAAAAAGATGTTCATAGAATTAAAAAAAGACAGATATTCTTTATGCTTAATGAAATGAAACTATGTATTTAAAAAATAAAACACTACTATAACAGTGTTTTAACTTGGTCACTTCCGGAATTTGTTGGATTACAAAAAACCGCTGTGGCCACAAAAGCGGTTTTTGTGGGTAGATGGTTTATATATTCATGGATTTATTTTTGATGGCGCGATCTACATGATCACCAATGTTATGTAGAGCTCTCTAAACATCGTCTGTGTCTTCCATGAATTGTAAATTAGATAACACCGCTTCATGTAGTGATCAGGCTAGAAACATTAGCTGCTAGCTCCTCCCACATGTGGCCGAGGCGGCGAGCTTAGGGAACACATTTTTGGCCACCGGGTGAGCAGGGAATTCGCTGCGTGGCGAAAGAGGGCGGGCCATGAGAACTGACTCTGTGAATGGCGTTCGGTGTGAATGTACCTTGACACTTGAAATGGAAAACAATCATACATGTACTGTGTACACATAGATATATCTACAGTAGAACAGATTCATAATTAGCGGTACTACAAGCTTTTTAGAAATATTTTTGATTTGACAGAACATTTCACACTAGATTCAACACTTTTAAATGTAGCTCCCATTCACACGTCACCTCTCTTGTTCTTACTTTTTGATTTTATTACTTAAAATGATCAACAGATACGTTTAATAAAGTTTATATATCAAATAACTGAGGATTCAACATCTTTTTTTTTATGTTTTCAAGTTCATTTTGTGCTTTTGCAAGTTTTATTTTTAAGCTTAGTCAGCATTTTTGAGTAGGTCAGGATCTGATGGATTTACTCTTGTTATGTCATTTGAATTTGTCAGCAGATTTATAATGTAATTTACACATTTATCTGTCGTGCATGTGACCTGGGACGTTTTCTTTGCTTTGATTCAGAGGCATCAATTTGAAGGTCTCCATTCCTCCATCAAGCCGTTCCAACATAAGTGTTCATCCAAGAGTAGAAGGTAAAACCTATTCATCTCCATGAGGTTTTCTGGGTCCAGGGTTAACAAGATGGCACCAGCGTGTGCGGCCTGCCTTCTGTCAGCTCTGCTCTCATTTTTGTTTGTTGACACTTTCTCCAGCTTCGAGGTTCAGCTCGTGGAAATTAAATGTCAGTCTCCAGTTCTCTGCTGACCTGCAGACCGCCCAGGTTCAATAAGGACTTTCTTCTGGACTTTACAGCCTTATTGTCTGAGATCATTTTAAAGTATGATTGGATTTCAATTGTCGGGGATTTTGATATCCATTTGTGTTGTGCGACCGAGCCACAAATGAAAGACTTTCTGGACTTGATCAGTTCTTTTAACCTGGAGCAGTTAGGCCTGGCTCACACTGGACGCAGAAGCGCCGAAAAAAAGCGGCGCTTATGGTGTAGTTCACATCAGACGTGGAGCGCCGCTCACCTCTGCGCCGGCTCGCACCGTGCAGTGGACCGTTTTGCCGTTTTTCAAATTATAACAAAATTTGTGAAACAAAATTGACTGATATAAACTTTAGAGAAAAATCAACTAGTTGCCATAAAATCATTACTTTTACCCAAGACCTCCACGGCTACTGCACAGCACGCAAAAATGCTACTGCTGCCTTTTGATTACAATTGAAGAACAAGAACATTTTTTTCCCGACATTTCGGTCGACATGCAATATCATTTTGGTATTTGTGACCGTAGTTGTCAGGGTTTGTTGGGCGGACACAAATGCAGACAGGGATCGGAAATGCAAAAATCTCGTATTTGTTGCAAACAAGAAACTCTCAATAAACACGAGAAGCAACAAAACGATCCGACAACTAGTGCAGGGGAGACGAAGACTTATAACAAGGAGGAAGGGATGAGGTAAGTGGAAACAGGTGTGACTATCAAGAGGGAATACACACACACTGGGGAGAGAACACAGGAAGTACGACCCATAACAAAATAAAACCGGAAGTGGAGACCAAAACACAACTCAAACTAAAGCGGGGTAAAAACCCCACAGTACTCCCCCCTCAAGGTGCGCCGCCTGGCGCAGAGGGAAGCCCCCCCCGGTGCCGGCGATTGAAGTCCCGGATGAGCTCAGGGTCCAGAATCCGTGATGCAGGCTCCCAGGACCTCTCCTCAGGCCCGTACCCCTGCCAGTCCACCAGATACTGGAGGCCACGTCCCCGCCGCCGAACGTCCAGCAGGCGACGGACAGTGTAGGCCGGTTGGCCATCAATGATGCGGGGAGGGGGTGGCGGAGAGGAAGACCGCTGCAGGGGACTGGTAACATGCGGCTTCAGCTGAGAGACATGGAAGACCGGATGGATGCGCAAGGACCTGGGTAAGCGCAGCCTGACCGCCACAGGGTTGATGACCTTCAGGATTTCGAACGGACCGATGTACTTGGGGGACAGCTTCTTGGATTCCGTCCGAAGCTTGATGTGTGAAGTGGACAGCATGACGTACTGGCCTGGTAGGTAGGCAGGTGCTGGAGTGCGTCGACGATCTGCCAGCCTCTTGTTGGTAGCCCCTGAACGCAACAGGGCCGCCCGAGCCTCCCGCCAGACACGCCGACAGCGACGATACAGGTGCTGAACCGACGGAACGGCCACCTCCGTCTCCTGCTCGGGAAACAGGGGGGCTGGTACCCCAGAGAGCACTCAAACGGGGACATACCAGAGGCAGATGAGGTGAGGGAGTTGTGAGCATACTCCACCCATGGCAACAAGGAACTCCAGGAGGTCTGGCTCCGTGAACAGACGCACCGTAGAGCGGCCTCCAAGTCCTGGTTAGTCCGCTCTGCCTGGCCGTTGGTCTGTGGATGGAAACCAGAAGACAGGCTGGCAGTAGTCCCGAAAGCACCACAGAACGCCTTCCAGACCTGTGAGATGAATTGTGGGCCACGATCCGACACCATGTCTGTGGGAATTCCATGCAGCCTGAAGACATGTTTTATGACCAGTCTTGCAGTCTCTGCAGCAGAGGGGAGTTTGGTCAGAGCCACAAAATGAGCGGCCTTAGAAAACCGGTCCACAATAGTCAGAATAACGGTCCTCCCGGCAGAAGGAGGCAGGCCAGTCACAAAGTCCAGGGCAATGTGTGACCAAGGCCGACCCGGGATGGACAGTGGGTGCAATAGTCCAGCAGGCGGTTGTGTACTGGCCTTATTCTGAGCACAAACCAGACAACCTGAAACATAGTCCCGGACGTCCTTGGTCATACTAGGCCACCAGAAGCGGCGACGCAGGAAGGAGTCAGTCCTGCGGATTCCTGGGTGGCAGGTGAGTCGCGTGGCATGAGCCCACTGGAGGACCTGGGACCTGAGAGAGTCTGGAACGAACAGTTTGTTAGCAGGACCTCCACCCGGGTCGGGCTCCTGAACCTGGGCCGCCCTAATGTCTCTCTCCAGCTGCCAGGAGAGGGCGCCCAGCACACGGGGGGAGGAAGTACTGTGGCTGGTTGACAGTCATGGACAGCCGAGTCCTGTTGTCGGGAGAGGGCATCCGGCTTAACATTCTTGGATCCCGGTCGATAGGAGACCACAAAATCAAAACGGTTAAAGAATAGAGACCACCGTGCCTGCCTGGAGTTCAACCGTTTGGCAGTTCGTAGATAGGACAGATTCTTGTGATCTGTCCAAACCAAGAACGGCATAGCTGACCCCTCCAACCAGTGTCTCCACTCTTCAAGGGCTAGCTTGATCGCTAGCAATTCTTTATCACCCACATCGTAATTGTGCTCCGCCGGGGAAAGCCGGCGGGAGAAAAAAGCGCAAGGGCGCAACCTACTGTCCGATTCCCCCCGCTGAGACAATACTGCACCCACCCCGGTATCTGAGGCGTCCACCTCGACAATAAATTGTCTGGAAGGGTCAGGTTGTGCCAGAACAGGTGCAGACGTAAACAGATGCTTTAATCGGCTAAAAGCGGCCTCTGCCGCCTCCGTCCAGGCGAACGGAGCGGAGGTAGAGGTGAGAGCCGTGAGAGGCGCAGCCACCGAGCTGTAGCCACGGATGAAACGGCGGAGGAAGTTGGCAAACCCCAGAAACCGTTGTAATTGTTTCCTGTTGGTAGGGGTAGGCCATTCCACCACCGCTCTCACCTTAGCGGGATCGGGTCTCACCTCACCCTCTGCTACAACAAAACCCAAAAACGAAACAGACGGAGAATGGAACTCACACTTCTCCGCCTTTACAAACAGTTTGTTCTCCAGTAGCCGCTGGAGCACCAGACGAACATGCCGCCGATGTTCACTGGCGTCCCTGGAAAAAACCAAAATGTCATCTAAATAAACAAAAACAAAACGATGAAGGAAGTCCCGTAACACATCATTTATCATAGCCTGGAACACAGCAGGGGCATTACAGAGACCAAAAGGCATCACCAGATACTCAAAATGTCCCAGGGGAGTGGTGAAGGCGGTCTTCCATTCATCACCGGCTCTGATGCGCACGAGGTGGTAAGCGTTGCGAAGGTCCAGTTTGGTGTAGATCCTGGCCTCCTGCAATGCTTCAAAAGCTGAGTTCATCAAAGGCAGGGGGTAACTGTTCTTAACAGTGATTTCATTCAGGCCCCGATAATCAATACATGGTCGGAGAGACCCGTCCTTCTTACCGACGAAAAAGAAACCTGACCCCACTGGTGATGATGACGGCCTGATGATACCAGAATTCAGAGACTCAGCAATATATCGCTCCATTACCTCCCTCTCGGGTTTAGACAGGCCATATAACCTGCTCTTGGGCAAGGTAGCGCCAGGTTGGAGATCGATAGCGCAGTCATAAGGTCTGTGAGGGGGTAAGGAGAGGGCTCGTGACTTTGAGAATACCTCAGCAAGGTCGTGGTACTCCGGCGGTACCCCGGATAGGTCAGGTGAGGGCGGCCGCCCTACCGGGACAGCGGGGTCTTCCCCAGGAGGCCGAGCTGAGCGTAAACAAGTGGTGTGACATTTATCACTCCAGCCAGAAACCCGACTGGAGGGCCAGTCGATGACTGGGTTATGAGCCATAAGCCAGGGAAACCCCAGGACCAGTGGGTTCTGGGCGGAGGAAAAAACGAAAAAAACGGGTCTCCTCATGGTGATTGCCAGAAATAATAAGGTGAATGGGTTCGGTTATGTAAGAAATGGTAGCCACCTCTTGGCCATTTAGGGAGACCACTTGTAACGGACGGGGCAGTAGTTCACATTTAAGACCGACCTGTCTCGCTAGCTCGGCATCCATAAGGTTCTGCTCTGCTCCAGAATCTACTAAAGCCTTAACCGGAAAACCCTTCCCATGAAACATGACCCGAACTTGAAATAGGCAGGCAGCAGGTTTAGCATTAGTGAGCGTCTTATCACCGCTCGTCAGCGCGCCCACTCTTACTGACGAGCGGAGATGTTTGGGCACTCCTTGCAGAAATGACCCCGCCTACCACAGTAAAGGCACTCACCTGCCGCCATCCGTCGCCGTCTCTCAGAAGCAGATAGTTTGCCCCGACCGAGCTGCATGGGTTCATCCTGAGCTAACAACGGGGATTCTGCGGGAGAAACAACACGAACAGGTGAATCTGTGGACCGACGATGAGGGCGGGGTACTACCCTGCCACGCTCCCCCTTAAGGTCCTGCAACCGGTTATCAACACGGATAACCAGAGCGATGAGGGGGTCCAAAGTTAATGGTAGTTCGAGTGCGATCAGTCTGTCCTTTAATTCCTCGGACAGCCCCTCCACGAAAGCGTCCATGAGCGCAGTAGTGTCCCAACCACTAGTGGAGGCCAAAGTCCGGAACTCTATGGCGTAGTCGGCTGCCCGTCGGTCGCGCTGCCTCAACTTCAAAAGCGCACGAGCTGCCTCCCGGCCTGGCTTGGTGTGATGGAATATCTGCTGGAAAGCCTCCAAGAAGGCCGAGAGGGATGAGCAGGTTGAGGCTCCACGCTGCCACTCGGCGGTAGCCCACGCTCCGGCTCTGCCGGTGAGGTGAGAAATAATGAAGGCCACCTTGGATTGGTCTGTAGGATAGTGGGGAGCCTGCAACTGGAAGTGAAGCTCACACTGGGTAATGAAAGCCCGGCAGTCCCCGGAGTCTCCGGAAAACCTTTCTGGACGGGCCAGCTGTGCAGTCGGAGCGACAGGAACTCCATCCAGGATCCCCTGGACCAGCGTGGAAGACGATGGGCGTGGCGAAGGAACAGACGGTGGATGTTGGACCCGCTCTGCCAGTTGCTCGAAACGCTCTCCCAACGCGGCAAGTTGTCGCTCGTGTCGACTGGACATCTCCAGTAACCCTTGGCGAAGACACGACATCTGCTCCTCCTGCTGGCGGAGTAGTGCCCGTAAAGCCTCCGTGTCTGCTGTGTCCATGTTAAGGTCGGATCGTAATGTCAGGGTTTGTTGGGCGGACACAAATGCAGACAGGGATCGGAAATGCAAAAATCTCGTATTTGTTGCAAACAAGAAACTCTCAATAAACACGAGAAGCAACAAAACGATCCGACAACTAGTGCAGGGGAGACGAAGACTTATAACAAGGAGGAAGGGATGAGGTAAGTGGAAACAGGTGTGACTATCAAGAGGGAATACACACACACTGGGGAGAGAACACAGGAAGTACGACCCATAACAAAATAAAACCGGAAGTGGAGACCAAAACACAACTCAAACTAAAGCGGGGTAAAAACCCCACAGTAGTCTTACTCGCCTTCATTCTCTCATTGGACTTCTTCCAAACTGACTTTTTCAAACATGTTGAATCATCAAAGTAGACAATATATCAAATGTGTGGCTGCAGTGAATATGAACAGTTAGAGAGTCCACAAAGACTGTTTCATTTGCGTTTATTGCTAGCACACCCTACCAACCGTAATAAAATTGGGTTTTAGGTAGAAATGCTCTGAACTGTTAAGGTGCATTCACACCGAACGCGGTGGTGGCCAGTTTCAATGTGTTTGTTTTTAGCCTCCAGGGTTTGCTTCCTGACACAATCAAAACATGTGACCTACAGGATAAGTTCTGCCTCTTTTGGTTTTGAAAAAGAGCAAGATTTTTACACCTGGAGGGGTCACAGTGAAACGGTCAGTTAAAAGATGGATCTCAAATGTGCCTTCATGCTGCAGAGCACTCTAAAAAACTGAAAAGGAAAAGTTCCTGAGTGAAATCCAGATATTTAGCTGTACATTACATTTATGTAGACATAAACTGATCCACTTTATGTCTATGTAGGTATATATCATCTGTTATTGACCTTTTTGCTTTTCAGACCAAACAAAGAACATCAGTGACGTGAGGAAAGAACCTTCTGGTTATTACTATCACGGTGCCTGGAGAACACTAGATGGAACCAAAGTACAACAGTTCAATTCCTCCACAGCAGCCAGTCAGTGTCTCAGAGGGAAGGTGCTTCACCTGTTTGGAGACTCCACCATCAGACAGTGGTTTGAATACTTCATCTCATCACTTCCAGGTATCTGCCTACGAGGGAAGAGTTTTTATCAGAAGTGAAACATTGTTCTTGTTACAAATCTTTTTTTTCTTTTAGGTCTCCAGAAATTTGACCTGCACAGCTCCAAACAGGCTGGTCCTCTCATGGCTTTGGACCACAAAAACAACATCTTGGTGACTTTCCGCTGCCATGGTCCTCCTATCCGTTTTGCTAATGTTCCTGTGACTCAGTTGCGTTACATTGCCAATGAATTAGACCAAACAGATGGAGGCCCCAACACTGTGGTAGTCATTGGTGTCTGGGCGCACTTCGGTAATTTTCCTGTTGATGTTTACAAACGGCGCCTGCAGAGCATCCGCAGGGCGGTGGTTCGGCTGCTGTCCAGAGCTCCACGTACACTGGTGGTCATCCGGACCGCAAACCCCAAAGCTCTGACCGTCAATGAAGCACTGACCAGCAGCGACTGGTATTCTATACAGCGTGATAAGCTGCTGCGGGAGATCTTTAAAGGACTCAATGTTCGTCTGATGGATGCTTGGGACATGGTCGTGGCCCATCACCTGCCACACAACCTCCACCCCCAACCTCCCATCATCAAAAACATGATTGATGTTCTTCTGTCCCACATATGCCCTCTACCAGCAAACCAAGCCAGAGTCAATCAACAAAAGAGGCTAAAATAGATCTATTACAATAGTACAAATTGTACTTTTTGCTTAGCAATTTCCCACGTTTATGAAAAGGATCAAGGAAATGTCCGCAGCTGTGGAACATTGACTTTTTGAACAGCCTGACAAACTGAGCTACATGATTTGTGTCAGTGGAAATACATACCAAGTAATAATGAGGTGTCATTTGTCAACGCTGCATCAAAACACTTTGATCACTCAGTTATTCTGGGGTTTGAATCAGATTTTTAACAATACTCAGTTAATTTTTCCAACATAATGTATTTTTTTTTTGACAAATGAAGAGAAAACACACAAAACCTCAAAGTTTGAACAAAACTTAATGCAACTAGGAGCTCCATGCTTTCACTGAAGTTCAAATCAAAGTCTGAACAGCAGAACACAGTTCAGTATCTTGTCACTTTTTGAACTATTTCTGTGTATTTCTAGAATGTCTTACATTTTTCTGGGTTTGTATTTCTTTTTCTTTAAAACTGTTTTTAAGACAACTGTTATTTGGTTAAATTAATGAGCCTTTTTTCACAAATGTTTTCAAAGTGAAACCATTTATGCTGAAATTGTGAATGTATGTTTTTTTTTATGGATTTTTTCAAGCCATTTTGGATGCTACATTGTATGAAAATTATGAAGTGATTAAAGATGATAATATTGAATACAGAGGCTGTAAAGATGAATAATCTTCCAAGATTCTTTTACCTGTTCCAGACGTTGCCGATAGAGTTGACAGATCAGGATTTCACAGAGCGGGACAAACTGATATCTCGATTTGTATGGCAAGGGAAAAGACCAAGGGTCACGTACAGAACATTGCAGATGACCAGGGAGGGGGGGCGGCGCAAGGTCTTTCTTGTTTAAGGAGCTACGACAACACTGCCCAGATAAGACCATTGTTGAATGTGTGCGATCAATCATACTCAGCCAGATGGAAAGAAAATGAAGCTCATACATCATTTGGGGCTTTGATTCAGACCATAATTGGAGATATAATTTTAATCAAGAATTTTAAGGATCAACCGAACCCTTGGCTGGGTACATCACTTTAGATCTAATTTAACCAGGAAATGAAAAATCAATTTGATCGGAA
>BNCR01000374.1:0-39903 GCA_014656515.1 Oryzias celebensis
TTGTTACCATGGTTACCTTGATTAAAATAGAGAAGAAACATTTCTTAAAATAATTAACCAATTATAAAACCCCAGCATCTTTGGTCAGAGAACCTCAGTCACTTTGTGGTTCTGAAGTTCTGGTAAAGTTCAAAGATGAAAAAGAAGAACTAAAAGCTGAACTGCACACAGATGGAGAATCATGAGGCCAGAACTGCTGGAAGGTGGTCTTTCTTTGGTCAACAGCCATGCTGCTGCTTTCTGGACCAGCTGAAGGATGTTCAGAGAATGCTGGTCCACTCTGTGGTACAGAGAGGTGCAGGAGTCCAAGAAACATGAGAAAAGACTTCTGAGCTTCTGCAAGAAACCATCATGTCTGAATCTGATGAATCACCAACACAGATCATTCAGAGAAACAGTTTCAGGACAGATGAGGAGAAGCTGATCAATGATTGATCAATATTTGTTGCTTTGTTTGATCAACTGACTTTAGTGCAGAAATGCTCACAGCTGCTCCCTCATGAAAATGTCAGAGAAAACACAGACGTCAGCTGACAGGAAGGATGACATCAGCAACTACGGCAAAAGCGTGTGGACAAAGTTAAGAGAAGCTCCCAATACGAGAGAGAAGAGAAGCAGAAGACTTCCAACACTCCAAGTTAGAATGAGAAGATGAAGTGCAGTTCTCCATCAGTCCACCGGGGGAGCTGCAGCACAATAACTGTCCACTTGATGCTGAGAGAGACAGTGGAGCTGATCTCAGATCAGTTCATGCTGCAGCTCTGACACTCATCTCCACTTCCTCTGATTCCTCCATCACTCTGCTCTCCTCCTCCAGGAACAACATCTCTGCAGACCAGATGATGATGAAGATGATGATGATGATGCTCCACAAGAAGGTGCATCAGACTTACAGCCTGTGAAAAGAAACACAGAGATGAAGGAGTGTCTCCTGATCCTGGTGTGTCAGTCAGTTGATGCAGCACAGCAGCAGAAAGAGCAGCAGGAGCTTCAGTTCTGTTCAGAGCAGCAGCTTCCTGTCATCTTCACCTGTTGGAGCTTCTGCTGCTCTGATTGGCTGACTGTTGTCCTGAAGCCTGTCATCATTCTCCTCAGAGCTTCACTGAGAAGCTGCAGCTTCACAGGAAACTCTGCATCTTTGCTCTCAGACTAACTTTAGGACAAAACATCTGGAAGCAGCTGGACTGACTCCAACCCTCTACTGACCTCAGAGTCTGCAGTTTGGAGTTTAGACTCTTCATTAGATCCTGGAGCTGCTGAACATCTGAAAACTGAAGGTTGTTTCCTCTCAGGTCCAGTTCTGTCAGGTGGGACGGGTTGGACTTCAGAGCTGAGACCAGAGCAGCACAGCTGATCTCTGACAAACTGCAGCTGATCAACCTGAATCCAGAAGAAAGAGTTGAGTTTAAAGACAAAGTTCATGTTTTTCATCCTTCAGTTCTTCTAAAGAGTTCAGAATGTTGGACATTGATCCTGATCAATGACTTCAGCTCTGAACTTGCGATGGAGCCCCTGAGATTGAGAGATTTGGGCTTAATGCTGGGTGTGTGTGTATGTGTGTGTGTGTGGGTGTGCAGTTTTTTTTACCATCAGGGGTCAGTCTGGAAGCTAACCCTGAACTTCCCTCCTTTCTCATACAACCGCTTCTTAGCATGATTGTGTGTGTGCTTCGGGTGGGGGTGTTGCAGCCTGCGATGCGGAGCTATTTGGCAGTGGTCTCCCCTCATGTTGGTAGCTGCATGCATTCAGGCTCCTCCCCTCTGTTTTAATTGCACCGTAGACATGTAGGACCCTTGGTGGTGGGGTTGTACATTTCTGCCAGTAAGCAGAAGATGTTCTCTCAGTGCCCTACCTGTCAATTTTAACAACTGCAGACTCATTATTATTTACTCATTACGTTTACTTGAGTAATTTACCTGAGTAAATGTGAGTCTCCATTCAAATGTAATGGAGTAAAGAGCACAAATATTCAATCAAAACATGTAGTCACTGAGAGTAAAAGTTGCTTATTTTTTTGATACTCAGTACAAGTACAAAGTGGCCAAGAAACATCCTGAAGTAAAGTAACAAAGTCCAGTTACTTAAGTACTTTACAACTCTGGCTGGAGATCACATCAAATCTGAGCCTAGAAGTTTGTTTTGTCCCTGTGGTTCTGGTTCTGGTCTTTGTCTCAGAGCACCGGGCCTCTTTAAAATTCTCAACATCTGGTTAGCCCTGTTTATCCTGTTTGTCGGGGACTTCTATTTCTCATGGGTAGGGGGGAGGGCCCTTGTTTTGCTGTCTGGTTTCCATGGTGTTGGGTGGTGGGTGATTGCCCGGAACATGGAGCAGGTCTCCCTTGGGGCGCCTTGGTTTATGCCTGGGTTGGGGATGTTCAAAACTCCTGGGTGGTGGGTGTGTGTGTGTGGGTGTGTGTGTGCATGTGTGTGTGTGTGTGTGTGTGTGTGTGTGTGTGCGCTCGTCTGCATCTTTAAAGGTTTTCTGCTCAAAATGCTGTAAAAGGTTTTCTTCTGCAGCTCAGATAACATGAAACTCTGCTGTTTGATTGTGTGGTTTCAGAGTCTCCACAGAGAATCCACTTTGATAAGTTGACTTTTCCAAAAGTTGAGTTTGTAGAGCTTTTATTGATGCTTTCTCATCTTCAGGAAATGATGTTCACACCAAGAATTCTTCATCTGATACTTTCTTCTGATCCTTCAGGGAGTTCAGTTCATTTACTGACCTCAGAGTCTGCAGTCTGGACTCTCCAGAAAACCACGCAGATGAAGAAATCCTGAATCCTGGATTTTGTTCCAGCTCAGGTCCAGTTCTGTCAGATTGGACGGGTTGTTCTTCAGAGCTGAGCCCAGAACTTTACAGCTGATCTCTGACAAACTGCAGTTCTCCAACCTGAAATCAAACAGAAAAGTGTGTTCAGGAGCAGTGATGCAGCTGGAGTTCCAGCAAGTAAACAGAGTTTATCCAGATTTACAAGATCAGGATTGAAACAGATCAGTTTCAGATCAATCATTGTCACACAATCAAGTCAACTGAAGAAAATGTTAAACAATCATCAGTTTTTCACATCTGTAGATCTTTTCTAGATTCTCTAAGTCTCTATTTTTATCAGTTTGTAAGTATAAAGTTCTTTACTAAACCTGAACTGAGTTCTTCCATAAAGATTCACTGATTGAACTGAAAGTGAAGATTGAAACTTTTCTGACTCAGCAGGAAGAAGACAGTTTGAGTAAAGGTCCAAAGTCTCAGCATCAGTTCAAGTCACTGACTGTAGCTAGAAGAAGATTGGAATGTTGTCCTGGAGGATCTGCAGGAATGGAGCATGTTTTGATGCTGCTAAAGACTCAGAAAAAGAACTTCTAAAGAGATTTGATTCTGTCTTCTGAAGGATGAAGAACATTTTTGTCAGGATTTGATTTCTCTGCTGTTGTTGTTCTGCCTGACGGAACATCTGAGTTTGAAGAACCTTCATGACCAGAACTGCTGCTGAACTAGTTCAGATAGTTAACAGCAGATTTAAGGTGAGAGAAATGACAGAACAATGTAATATTTGTATCTCATGGTCACAGACACAACAAGGATCTGAAGAATCAAAGTCAACAGATCGTTCTGGATTTAAGTGGGAATCTTCAGTTAGAGATCAGATTTCCACAGCTGTGACATCATCAATGTTTCCACATGAACTGCTGAGGTTTCCATGAAGTTCAACACAGATTCAGATGAAGACTGAAGGACAGAAAAGAAAATAACATTTCTATGGATGAATGTTCAGTATTTGCTAACAGTCAATGTGTTTTTATTGCCCCTTACAGTAGTGAAATTGACTTTTTCCCACTTTCTTTGATACAGATCCTCGTGATTATTTTACTCTAAAACAATTTTAATGAATTTGTTCTAAATATGCCACCTGATGTATTTACTATTTTCCACCTAAATATTCTATCTATTTAAACATTACTATGATTTCTTACATTTTCTTCACTCTTTTAATCACACTTTTATAGTTATTGTTTTAACAGAAACATGGCTTATCAACCATATGTATGTTTTTTCAAGATGACTGGTTGTCAATCATTCTAGTCTGTTAGACTGAATAGAACAGGAGGTTGTGTAGCTTTCCTCCTTTTAAAAACATTTAAAATAAAATGAAGGAATGATGGAAGGCTTACTTCTGTAAAGCAGAAATAAAATTGCTGTTTTTGGAACTCTCTGGCTTTGAAAGACAGAATGTTGTTATTGGAGTCTTATACCATCAATCAGATTAAGGCATTACAGATTTTATGGAAAGATTTTTCTAAAATCCTTGATTCTCTCAATACAGTACATAATCTCTCTTGTCTTTTAGCAGACTTCAATAAACATATTTTGAAAGATAAAACAGTTCTACTTAGTGATGAATTTAGAATTTGTCTTTACTCAAGTTATTTCTTTCCTCTAATTAATAAACCAACAAGAGTGAGTGACACAGCATCAACTTTGATCGTCAATATATTTACAAACAATTTAAGCAAAGAAAATAAATTTGGATTTATTTAATCGGACAAATCCGATCATTTTTAAATTTATCTCATGGAAAAGCAATCGTCTTAAATATTTGATATTTTTCAAAGGAACGTAAGTAAACATAATTTAGATAAGTGTAAACTAAAGATGATAAGTGGCTCTTAGAGTCACATTCAAACATTGCAAATAAATATATTTCATGTAACAAACTGAAAGATATTTTTTATGATTCTATTCCACTTAAAATTGTCCAACAAAATCACAGTTAAAAAACCTAACAATCTTTGGTATACACCTAACTCTTTAAGAATAAAAAATACATTTGTAAAAAAAATATGTAATAAGACCAACTACTCTTAGTCTTTATATGTATCAGAAATGTAGAAATATTCTGTTTATGCAGTAGAGTCTACAAAAAAGAAGCATTACTCAGACAAAATTAACATAAACAATGTTAAAAGTACTTGGAGAGTTATTAGATAACGATTACAAAAAATGTTACATCCTCCATGTCAGCAATCATCTGGGTACATTCCCCTCTGGCCACCAGAGGGAGCTCTCACTAGAGTTCTGATCGGCAAAGTCTTCCTGCATGGACTGCATCCGTTCCATGGTCCACCCAGCTGTTTCTCATAATGTCATCACTCGTCTCCTATTTAAGTCCTGTTCAGTCACTGTATAAATGCGTAGTCTTGTATTGTCTTCCTTGCCGTACAGCCTAAGCAGTTGTCCTTTTGCCTTTCAGTTTTTGACCTTTGCCTGTTTTTTTTTTACGCCCGCCTTGCTGCTGTGTTCTGACCCTGGCCTGTTCCTCGGCTTTGTCTCTGTCTGCTCTTATTAAAACGTTGCACATGGATCCACACGCCTCAGCATCTTCGTTACACTCTAATTCTTGTATTCCTTCAGTCCTTATTGATGGTACAACTAAATGTAAAAGTTCTACTGATGTAGCACAAACATGTAATACTTTTTTCATCAATTCTGGATTGGAATTGGTAAAGAATATGCTATTAAGTCTTGAAGATCCACTCAAATACACGCAATCTAACTACCCTGAAATGTTGTCTTTTCGGTCCCCTGGTACCAGAGAAATTAGTAAAAATAATTGACAAATTAAAACTATTTGCTACCAGACATAATGGCCTGTGAGCTTTTCTTGTTAAACAGATTAAACACTTTTTAGTAAAACCATGAACTCATATTTTTCACTCTCTCGAAGCACAGGTGTTGAACCAGAGGAGCTATAGGCAGACCAGAATTATTCCCTTATTTAAAGCATGCGATAGAGCATGTTTCAATACTTACAAAGTCGTTTCTGTTTTACCTTGATTTTCAAAAAGTTTTAGAAAAGGTTGTTTTTAAACGGTTATCCACTCACAAAAATAACAATTTTGTTCTTTATAGGCATCAATATGGTTTTCTTAAATACCATAACACTTACTTGGGTTTAGTTCATTTGATTGACAGTATCACTTCTGCATTAGACAAAAGTAAATGTATTTGTAGTATTTTTTAGACTGATCAAAAGCTTTTGATACAGTAATCATATGGTTCTTTCAAAGTTACAGAAATTGGGTTTTCTTGAAACTGTGTTTAAATGGCTACAGAACTAGATTTATAAGAGGTCTCAGATTACTTTGTGAGTGAATAAAATTGTATAATTCTTTTTTATCTAAGTTTAAAAGTTTTATTAGGTAGAGGCTCTAATATCATCTCCATATGGAGTTTTTGCCTCTTCCTGCACCTCCTTTATGATTTTTCTTTTTTTTTTTTTTTTTTTTGAAAATGTTGTATAAGTGCAAATAAATAAATAAATAAATGAAAATCAGTTGTTCATGGAAATATTCTGCAAACACTAAACACTCTGGTTCATTTCAAATAACAGGAACAAAAAAAAAACATTTAGAAACTTGTTGAAATGTTGGATTTCATGTTGAAGTTTTGGAAACAAACTATTGGAAGTGTAGAAAAATCCAGGTAAGCAGGAAGTTTCTCTACAGAAACTCAAATATTTTCACCAAAATAAAAGCATGAATCAGAGCTAAACTTTCCTTTCTCTCTTCATCCTGACTGGAAAAAGCAGGTTGTGCAGAAAAACAGTGAAAAAGTCTTAAGTTCTCCTTTGAAAGCATCTCCTGACATCTCTAAACTGTAGAGGGACTTCGAAACACATGAGGATCCACGGGGCCCAAAATGTCTGAATGTGGTCCTGCAGAGGAGCTGCTGGTGGTTCTGCTGTTAGTCTCAGTGTTTCAGCTGATCCAGTTCTGGAGCTTCTAAAGAACCCGTCTGTGTTTGTACATAAACAGGTCCAAGTCAGTTATTAGTGGTTTTGTCCACTTTGTCCGCTGTTCCTAAAGATCTTTTTCTGATCTGATCATTTCTGATTATCTGAACTCTAGAGTGTTTCTGTTTGGAAAAATCCTCCTCATTGTTTCACCTTTGAGAACCAAAACATGAAGATATTTTGGAGACAAGAGTCAAACAAAGTGATCTGATTAAGTTTGGAAATCTTTGTTTTCCTTCAGTCATTTCCAAATTTCCTGGAAGTAGATTTGTAGTGAAGTGGAAACAGGAAGTTAAAAAAAGCCAAAAAGGAGGAGACATTAGTGTAGTGGAAACATTCCCTTCTGTCTCCTTTTCTTCTTATCTTTGACCTTGTTGGAAAAGGTCATAGAGAAACTAAGACGGCGTCACTGACTCCAAGCTGTGATCCAGCTTTGCAGCAGTGAAATGACACATGTTCAGAAAATCTAGTGAAACATCAGAAAGTTCTTCATCTGATCCGTTCTTCTCATCCTTCAGGGAGTTCAGTTCATTTACTGACCTCAGAGTCTGCAGTCTGCAGTCTGGACTCTCCAGAAAACCACGCAGATCAAGAAATCCTGAATCCTGGATTTTGTTCAAGCTCAGGTCCAGTTCTGTCAGATTGGACGGGTTGTTCTTCAGAACTGAGCCCAGAACTTCACAGCTGATCTTTGCCAAACTGCAGTCCTTCAACCTGAAATCAGACAGAAAAGTGTGTTCAGGAGCAGAGATGCAGCTGGAGTTCCAGCAAGTAAACAGAGTTTATCCAGATTTACAAGATCAGGATTGAAACAGATCAGTTTCATATCAATCATTGTCACACAATCAAGTCAATTGAAGAAAATGTTAAACAATCATCAGTTTTTCACATCTGTAGATCTTTTCTAGATTCTCTAAGTCTCTATTTTTATCAGTTTGTAAGTATAAAGTTCTTTTCTAAACCTGAACTGAGTTCTTCCATAAAGATTCACTGATTGAACTGAAAGTGAAGATTGAAACTTTTCTGACTCAGCAGGAAGAAGACAGTTTGAGTAAAGGTCCAAAGTCTCAGCATCAGTTCAAGTCACTGACTGTTGCTAGAAGAAGATTGGAATGTTGTCCTGGAGGATCTGCAGGAATGGAGCATGTTTTGATGCTGCTAAAGACTCAGAAAAAGAACTTCTAAAGAGACTGCTGCTGAACTAGTTTAAGAGTCTGTATCATGCTAATGTTACGCCTTCAGAGTAAACTATGTCCAAATGTATGATCATAAATGACCTTTTGAACATTAAAGAACACATTTTTGGTGAAATGAGTTTTTCTAATGAGTTTTTTCCCAATTCAGTTATTAGACGGCTGGATTTCTGAGGCTCCGCCTTTCACTCACTGTGGGTGTCGCCCATGTTATGATGTCATCATAGAGCTGGCTGTGACAGTGTGTTTGTGTTTGGCCCACAAAAACAAACATTGTAACTTTTTCAAAGAATAATGCTCATATTGTGCAACTAAAATGAAAATGTTTTGTCGATCATTGTTATCTCTGTGGAGAAATTGTGTGTTTGTGTTAGCCAGGGGCGGTGCTCACAGTGCAGACTCCTCCTGGAAGGGGCTGTTCTTCTTTATCTATGAAGAAATTGTGGGAACCCGCTTGTTTTCACGGATTGGGAGGGGCTGGTGCTCAGAGGGCAGGTTTTAGAGGAACGTTCAGAAATGCATGAATGGATGAAAATACTACTTTGAGATTGTTTATAGTGAGGATTTAATATTATAATAAACTTAAAAGCTCAACAATTGATTTTGCATAATAAAGGCCCTTTATAATAGTTAACAGCAGATTTAAGGTGAGAGAAATGACAGAACAATGTAATATTTGTATCTCATGGTCACAGACACAACAAGGGTCTGAAGAATCAAAGTCAACAGATCGTTCTGGATTTAAGTGGGAATCTTCAGTTAGAGATCAGATTTCCACAGCTGTGACAGCATCAATGTTTCCACTTGAACTGCTGAAGTTTCCATGAAGTTCAACACAGATTCAGATGAAGACTGAAGGACAGAAAAGAAAAACAAACTATTGGAAGTGTAGAAAAATCCAGGTAAGCAGAAACTCAAAGATGTTCACCAAAATAAAAGCATGAATCAGAGCTAAACTTTCCTTTCTCTCTTCATCCTGACTGGAAAAAGTAGAAAAACAGTGAAAAAGTCTTAAGTTCTCCTTTGAAAGCATTTCCTGAAATCTCTAAACTGTAGAGGGACCTTGAAACACATGAGGATCCACGGGGCCCAAAATGTCTGAATGTGGTCCTGCAGAGGAGCTGCTGATGGTTCTGCTGTTAGTCTCAGTGTTTCAGCTGATCCAGTTCTGGAGCTTCTAAAGAACCCGTCTGTGTTTGTACATCAACAGGTCCAAGTCAGTTATTAGTGGTTTTGTCCACTTTGTCCGCTGTTCCTAAAGATCTTTTTCTGATCTGATCATTTCTGATTATCTGAACTCTAGAGTGTTTCTGTTTGGAAAAATCCTCCTCATTGTTTCACCTTTTAGAACCAAAACATGAAGATACTTTGGAGACAAGAATCAAAGTGATCTGATTGAGTTTGGAAATCTTTGTTTTCCTTCAGTCATTTCCAAATTTCCTGGAAGTAGATTTGTAGTGAAGTGGAAACAGGAAGTTAAAAAAAGCCAAAAAAAAGGAGGAGACATTAGTGTAGTGGAAACATTCCCTTCTGTCTCCTTTTCTTCTTATCTTTGACCTTGTTGGAAAAGGTCATAGAGAAACTAAGACGGCGTCACTGACTCCAAGCTGTGATCCAGCTTTGCAGCAGTGAAATGACACATGTTCAGAAAATCTAGTGAAACATCAGAAAGTTCTTCATCTGATCCGTTCTTCTCATCCTTCAGGGAGTTCAGTTCATTTACTGACCTCAGAGTCTGCAGTCTGCAGTCTGGACTCTCCAGAAAACCACACAGATCAAGAAATCCTGAATCCTGGATTTTGTTCAAGCTCAGGTCCAGTTCTGTCAGATTGAACGGGTTGTTCTTCAGAACTGAGCCCAGAACTTCACAGCTGATCTCTGACAAACTGCAGTTCATTAACCTGAAATCAGACAGAAAAGTGTGTTCAGGAGCAGTGATGACAGCTTGGTCATCACTGGATCATGACCAAACTGTCATCACTGCTCAGAGAAACTTCCAGCAACAGGACTGAACCAAAAACACCTCCAGGTCAGCAAACAGCTCAGTAGTTTGTGTCTGAAAGCAGCACTGACTTTAAAGCAGAACATTATCAAGCTGCTCAATCTTTAGAACAAATATTCCTTTAAAAAAGCTTCATTTGTCTGGAGGATTCAGTCTGAAGCTGCAGCTGCTCTGTGGAATCGGACATTACATGAGGACATTATCAGAGCTGCATATGTTTAAAAAGATGAAATGATTATTGAAGGAACAAATGATTTCAGGAACTTTTAGAAACTGAAAGAAATGTTCTATTTACAATGAAGTGAGCACAGAAATGACATTTTATAAATAATTCTGGATTTTATTTTGTGCTTAAAATAATTCAGAACATTTAATGAAGATCAGAAATGAAAACATTTTATAGTGGACTTGGCTGGTGGTGGATGGTGATCATTTTAGCATTTTTGTTCATCAATAAAAACAATAAACAACAGTTAGTATAACAACAACTGTGCTGGATAAGTGTCAAAATACTGTAAACATTTGTGAGCAGCAGTTTTGTTTCATATTAAGAAAGAGCTCTATAGATGTAATATTTGCTTTGATGTTGATAGAGAAGGTCAGAGAAGGTCAGAGAAGGTCAGAGAAGGTCAGAGAAGGTCAGGGAAGGTCAGAGAGCTACATTGTGTATTTGTAGATCTGGAGAAAGTTTACGACGTTGTCCAGAGAGGAACTGTGGTTTGTATGAGGAAGTCTGGAGTGACAGAGAAGTATGTAAGAGCAGGACATGCATGAGGGCTGTAAGACAGTGGTGATGTTTGCTGTAGGAGACAGAGGAGTTCAAGGTGGAGGTGGGAGAGAGAGTCACCATGGACCATGATGTTTGCAGACGATATTGTGATTTGCAGTGAGAGCAGGGATCAGGTGGAGGAGAAGCTGGAGAAGTGGAGGTTTTTCCTGGAAAGCAGAGGAATGAAGGTTAGCTGCAGCAAGATGGAGTTCATGTTTGTGAATGAGAGGAACCAAAGTGAAGAGTGATGTTACAGGAAGAAGAGATAAAGAAGGAGAATTTGAAGTATCTCAGGTCAACAGTCCAGTAATGGAGAGTGTGGAAAAGAAGTGAAGAAGTGAGTTCAGGCAGGTTGGAATGTGAGGAGAAAAGTGTCAGGAGTGATGTGTGATAGAAGAGTTTCAGCTGAAATGAAAGAAAAGGTGAACAAAACTGTGGTGAGAGCAGACATGTTGTTCTAGAGACAGAGGAACTGAGGAAAATAAGCAGAACTGGAGGTAGCAGAGATGAAGATGCTGAGGTTCTGTTTGGGAGTGACCAGGATGGATAAGATCAGGAATGAGTCCATCAGAGAGTCAGACTGAGATGGTTCAGTCATGTCCAGAGGAGAGACAGTGAATATATTGGTAGAAGGATGTTGAGTCTAGAACTGCAGGTAAGAGGAAAACCAAAGATGCAGTGAATGAAAACATGAAGGAATCTGGTGTTAGAGTAGAGGATGCAGAACACAGGGTTAGATGGAGGAAGCTGATTGACTGTAGATACTCTTGAAGGGAAAACTGAGAGATAAAGAAAAAGAACTTTTGTGAAACTAAAGTATTTTATTCAGAATTTTTAACTTCATGTTGTGAAAGGACTGATGTTTTGAGTCCTCTCTAATGCTTTAGTCTGCAGCTACTGCATCCTCACTGCAGCGAACACTTCATATCTGCTGAACCAGTAAAGTCCAGTTTCTGACTCACAGACTCGAGTTCACATTGGAAACAGATTCACACAGAGGAACGCCCCCAGAAGGAGCCGAGGTAACATTTGAGAGAACAGAAGATGGAGATATTCTTACAATCTGGACCACTGATCTCCTGACAGAAGCATTGCTGTGGTCCAGCTGGAGAATCCTTTAGAAACGTCTTCAGTTTTTTATCTAACAGTCTGAAGAACTGAAGTTGTGTCTCAACTGATTTTTTCAGAAACTTTTTTTTTTTTGCAGCTGGAGCTGTTTTTCACATCAGCACCGACCTCAGAACTCATCAGAACAAACCTGTTTATGACTTTGATTCTTCCTGACTGGAATGTTGAAAATATTAAGTTAGTTATTGAATATAACTATAAGTATAGTTCTTGTTTTGATCCTTGAGCCCGTCCCCAGTCTTGTATAAAAACTTCCTGCAGAGGTTCTTCATTCTAACCCAGCAAAGATCTGGTAAAGTAAAAACCAGAACTTTGAACTCAAGCAGATTGTTGTTTTTAAACTTGTATACAACAGTTCTCTGCTGTTTCTTCTTCACTGACATTTATCTGAAACTTTCTACTGAAACAGAGAAAAAACAGACAGAACCTGGAAACTAGTTGAATGAAATCTGACCTGAGAGTCTCCAGTTTACAGTTTGGACTCTTTAGTCCAACAGACAGAAGCTTCACTCCTGAATCCTGCAGCTTGTTGTTACTCAGATCCAGAACTCTGATTCTGGAGGACTGAGAGCTGAGAACTGAGGACAGAGCTGCACAGCTTCTCTCTGACAGATTACAGTCATCAAGTCTAAAGAAAACAAAGACAGACAGCAGTTATTGAAACTTTTGTTTTTCACTCCAATTCATTTGTTCTCTGAAGGTGATTTTCATGAGAGTTCTTACAGAACTTTGTTGGAGGCTTTGATCACTGGCAGCAGCCTCAGAAGAGCCTCCTCTGAACCAGAGTATTTCTGCAGGTCAAACTCTTCCAGATCTTCTTCTGATGACAGTAAGATGAAGACCAGAGCTGACCACTGAGCAGGAGACAGTTTATCTGTGGAGAGACGTCCTGACCTCAGGAACTGTTGGATCTCCTTCACTAAAGAACCATCATTCAGTTCATTCAGACAGTGGAACAGGTTGATGCTTTTCTCTGCAGACAGATCCTCACTGATCTTCTTCTTGATGTACTGGACTGTTTTCTGATTGGTCTGTGAGCTACTTCCTGTCTGAGTCAGCAGACCTCGTAGGAGACTCTGATTGGTCTGCAGTGAAAGACCCAGGAGGAAACGGAGGAACAAGTCCAGGTGTCCGTTTGGACTCTGTAAGGCCTTCTTCACAGAACTCTGGTAGAACTGGACTGGACTGATTTGAAAAAGATGAGAAAACCAAGACTTTTGCTGTTCTTCCTCCATGAGGTTGGTTCCAGAGGTGATGAAGGTCAGGTGGACATGAAGAGCAGCCAGAAACTCCTGAACACTCAGATGGATGAAGCAGAACACCTTGTCCTGGTACAGGCCTCTCTCCTCTCTAAAGATCTGTGTGAACACTCCTGAGTACACTGAGGCTGCTCTGATATCGATGCCACACTCTGTCAGGTCGGATTCATAGAAGATCAGGTTTCCTTTCTGCAGCTGCTCAAAAGCCAGTTTTCCCAGAGACTCCATCATCTTCCTGCTCTCTGGACTCCAGTGAGGATCTGTCTCAGCTCCTCCATCATACTTGACCTTCTTGACTTTGGCCTGAACCACCAGGAAGTGGATGTACATCTCAGTCAGGCTCTTGGGCAGCTCTCCTCCCTCTCTGCTCTTCAGCAGATCCTCCAGAACTGTAGCAGTGATCCAGCAGAAGACTGGGATGTGACACATGATGTGGAGGCTTCTGGATCTCTTGATGTGGGAGAAGATCCTGCTGGCCTGCTTTTTATTTCTGAATCTCTTCCTGAAGTATTCCTCCTTCTGTGGATCATTGAACCCTCTGACCTCTGTTACCATGTCAACACACTCAGCAGGGATCTGATTGGCTGCTGCAGGTCGTGTGGTTATCCAGAGGCGAGCAGAGGGAAGCAGGTTCCCCCTGATGAGGTTTGTCAGCAGAACTCCCACTGAGGTGGACTTTCTAGGGTCATTTAGGATCTGAGTCTTGTGGAAGTCCAGAGGAAGTCGACACTCATCCAGACCATCAAAGATGAAGACGACCTGGAAGTCTTCAAAGCTGCAGATTCCTGCTTCTTTGGTTTCAGGGAAGAAGTGATGAACAAGTTCCACCAAGCTGAACTTCTCCTCTTTCAGCACATTCAGCTCTCTGAAAGTGAATGGAAATATGAAGTGGAGGTTCTGGTTGGCTTTGCCTTCAGCCCAGTCCAGAGTGAACTTCTGTGTTAAGACTGTTTTCCCGATGCCAGCCACTCCCTTTGTCATCACGGTTCTGATTGGTTCTTGTCTTCCAGCTGGGAGTTGAAAGAGCTCTTCTTGTCTGATGCTTGTTTCTGCTCTGTCTGCTTTCCTGGATGCTGCTTCAATCTGTCTGACCTCATGTTCTTCATTCAGATCTCCAGTTCCTCCCTCTGTGATGTAGAGCTCTGTGTAGATCTCATTCAGAAGGGTTGGGTTTCCTGCTTTAGAGATTCCCTCAAACACACACTGGAACTTCTTCTTCAGACCAGATTGGACTTTATGTCGACAAACTGCAGCAGAAAGTCCTGAATGAAGACAACAAACAGAGGAAATCAACTCTCTGCAGCCCTGAATGATGAGGGTTTGAATCCCTGTGGTTCCATGTGTTCAGACATCAGTAAATCTTCATTTCTCAGCAGCTGAAACCTTCAGAGAAATCCTCTTACTGCTCTGCAGTCCATCAGACAGCTCCTCCTGCTTCATTCTCCTCAGGAAGTTCACTGTGATCTTCATCAGTGACTCTCTGCTGCTCCTCTGCTCTTCATCTTCATCCTCCTCCTCCTCCTCCCTGTGACTCAGAATCTTCTGGATCTTCTTCAGCTCCTTCTTCACAAAAGTAACAATGTTGTCCTCCAGCAGCTGCAACAGAATTCTAGATGAATGAGCCAATCAGAGTGAAGTCATGGAGCCAAACATCAGCTCCATGTTGGACACACTGACAATCCACTGGTCTCCAAAGTGCAGCATGGAGATGACTGTGGACAGAATGATGGAAAAGCAGTTGTTGTTCATGTACAGACCAGAAAGATGGAATCCAGCTGTGTTTGATGCTGCTGGACAGACTGACCACTGGGAGTCTCTGAGCTCTGCTGGTCCACTCTGTGGAGAATCAGAACAATCAGATCCATTCTGTCTGTGCACACAGAGACTAACACACTGAAGATAGAAATGTGTGAGAAAGAGCTGAGCTCACATCAAACACATGTTGGAATGAAAACATTTCACTCATTTGACTGTTTCAACATTTACATACAGCTCACCTCTCTGGACCAGAAGATGATTTAAAGTCAATAGGTTTACCCTTTGACTGGTCACTCCTGAAGGACACACAGCTGGGTTCAGGTTCTGATCCAGTTCTGAGTCTCTGATGGATCCTGATAGAAAAACATTGTTTTATTAGAAGTGAGTTTCTTTCATGATGGTGTTTGATGAGTTCTTTTGGATTTGGATCATCTCAGATCATAAATGCATCATGAATGCTGTGGTTTTCAGAACAGCAATAATTCAAACTTTCATTCTGACTCACAGATGAATCAGAGTTCCAGTCAACTGGATTAAGGCTGTTTCTAATGTTTGGTTCCTCGTCTGCATTTAGAGAAGAAACTCATCTTTAGAAGCTGATTGAAGCAGAAGACCAGAAGAACAAACTGTAGAACTTGATGATTGTTGATTAGAACCAAACTTTCTATTTGAAGTCTGAATAGAATCAAACTTCATCAATATTTCATCTTTGCTGTTGTTCATGTTCACTTTGAATGTGACATGAATGACATCATGAAGACATTCAAACATCTGAATCTGACAAGCACTTACTGATCATCTCCTGGACTGATGGTTTTGAAGCGAAGAGGTAAATGCTTTGATCTGTCACTCCTGTTGGACACACAGCTGGATCCAGATCCAGATCCAGGTTGGTTCCTGAAGAATGAAGGTTGCTGGTTTGAGTGCTGAGCTCTGACATGGAGAAGAGTCCTGGACAGTTAGAGATGTTCATCTCACCTCTGAGCTTTGCTCTGGCTCTCATCTTCCCCACACAGAGTGCTTTTAGAGGGAGGGGCTCCCTCCTGTGTGTCCTCACACTGATCCATGCTGCTGGATTCACTGGATCCACATCAGCTCACACACACCTTCATCCTTCATCTGCAGAGGAAACCCTCATCATCAGCTCTGATCCTCCTTCACAAACAGATCAGCTGCTCCTCCACTGATTGGTTCTTCTCTTGTGTTTCCTCTCAGGTTCAGGTGAATGCAGTCAGACAGCAGTGTGGGACAGAGGAAGCTGCTGAACATCAGCTGCTGCACTTCTGCTCTCCCTCCACCAGATGGAGACATGGAGCTGCAGCAGCAAACCCTCCATGATGGAGCAACATTTCAGTCATTCAGTCACTTTGACAAAGAAACAACAAACTTCCTGTTTCTACAATTCAGGAAACATCAAGCAGATCAAGAAAAACAGACAGAAATCAAACAATGAGGAGAAAAGAAACAAAGACATGAATTCTTCCTCTCAAAGCTCTAACAGAGACTTTCAGATGAACTTTGATTCTCACACAGATTTGGATGGAGGAGAACAGGAAGGTTTGGGAGTCAGAAATGAAACCTTTGAACTGTAGAGATTCATGATGTTTGTGTTTCTGACAGAAACTCTTTATTCTGTCTGTGTTCTGGAAAGTTCTGACAGGAAGCAGCAGTCAGATGATCTGAACCACTTTGATGAATCAGCAGTTTCTCTTTAGTAAACACAACAGTTTATTCTGTAAAAATCTTCAATAAAAACATAATTTGTTTCTATTTCCTTCATAAATCAGTGAAACAATCATCAATCAATAAATGAGAATTGATCCTCAGTTGATGATCAGTAATGAGATCAAATCTTTAAACAGCAAAGAAATGAGAGTTTATAGAGGAAGAATAAGATCTTCAAACATTCAGAAACAAACAGTCAAAGTGAAGAAAAAGGTCAATAATCAAACAAACAAAGTTGATTTTCTTTAAAGATCTAAAGAAAAGTCTCGACTCACCGTCTGATCACAGCTGCATCTCGGATCAAAGATTCTGTTTCTTCCTCTTTTACTTTGCTTTAAGAACAGATCATTTCCTCATGTTCTGGTGCTTCCATTGACTGTATAAGAGAACTGGACTGAGTGACCCCTCCCCCCTCGTGTTCCAAACAGGAAGTACCCGCTGCTTCCAAGAAGCCAAAGTCCCATAGACTTCTATTGAGAAACAAACAGTAAGTTGTCAGTCATTCTATTTGTCTGAAAAACCTTTTATTTTATTCATTGATTATTAGAGCGTCTTCCACAATCATCCAAAGAGACCCAAATTTCTGTACACAAGAGGAAATCAAAACACAGTAAGTAGATAAAACAAAAAAGGATAAAAACAATTAAACAAGAATTACAAACAAAAAGAAGTCAGCCAGACAGATACTGAAGAAATGAAGTCTTAATAAACAAATACTTATGTGTGTGTCATAATAATTCAGCATTAACCAGTATGAAAGTTTAGTGTTAAAAGTGATAAACTTGGTAGACATTGAATACTTAAACAAAAGGGTTTTTCATGGTTTAAACTTTGCAGACATTTTTATGATTGTGTGAATGAATGATAGGATAGTTTCTCACAGCATACAAGGTTAGTTCATATAGGGAGTACGCTGCTTTGAAACAAATGTCGGCAGGCGGTAGCGGATGCGGTTAGTCCACATGTGTTGCTAGTCTTGTTGTTGAAAAAACCGCGGGTTTGAATTCCGCACCCAGTTTTCTCAGTTAATTGAATCTTTTTTCCTTTTTTCCGCTAAATTACTTAACACACATTACTATAAATATTAGTTTAAAACATCAGGATAATTCTTTGGATTGAAAACATCATTGAGATGTATTTTTTATAGCCATGAGTTTTTAAAGTAATGCATAGTTAACACAAATAGATGTAGTTTATGAAACTTTTAGTTAACATTTTCATGTTAGTTTTAAAAAGATTTTCATTGGAATTTATTTAAAAAAATAATCTATTCTTTATGCTTAATAAAATGCAAATATATATTTCAAAAGTAAAACAGCAAAACCAGAAATTGAACCAGGTTGCATCAATGTGATAGTTCCACAAACAGAACAAACCAATGTCACCACAAGAGCAGGTTGGATCAGAGGAGTGTTTGCTATTTAATCACAGAATTTTACTTTTTTTGTGTGGGTAAATGGTTTATATATTCATTGCTTGTTTTTGAAGAGCTCTTCGAAAAAGACAAAACTGATCTCTAAACATCATCGTCTTCTATGCATTGTAAATGAAATACAGACAAAACTTCATATAGTGATCAACAACATTAGCTGGTAGCTCCTCCCACACGTGAATTAGGTGGCAAACTTAGAGACAACATTTTTGGCCACGCGGCGAGCAGCAAACTTGCAGTATGGCGAGAAAGAGGCGAGCCATGCGGATTGGCTGCGCGAATCGCGTTCGGTGTGAATGCACCTTAACAGTTGGAGTCAGTTTATTCTAGAGTTTAGGAGTCAGTACAGCAAACACACGGTTCCATTGGACATTTGGTTCTCAGAACCAGCAGCAAACACTGGTTTGAAGAGCTTAGGGACTTTAAGGGAGAATATTTGAAAGCAATCAACAAAGATGAGGGTGCAGTACCTGAGAGAGATTTAAAGGAAAAGCAAGAATTTTGTTTTAAATCTAATATTATATTGTCAGCCAGTTCAATGAGATCAGGATCAGGGTTTATATTCACAAACTTCTTTACACCACAGATAAATCTCGCTGCTGTATTTGGAAGCAGCTGCAGCTTTAGGTAATCCATCATATGAAGATCTGCAATAATTTAACCTGAACAACACAAAAACATGCAGGACAATTTTAAGGTTTGACTTTGATAGAAAAACACTTGATCAAAGCCAAACATCTCAGCTGAAGAAAAACATGATCTAGTTATGTTATTTATGTGGAAATTCAGTTTCAATGCAGCATCAAGTCTCTCTGAGGTTTGTGATCACTAAACATTGGGGTTGTGTGTCTTTTTCTCTCCCAAGTATCGATACACATCTTGCTACATGGTCCACGAATCAATACATAAAAGATTCACTGAACTTTGTATTGATACGATAAAGTCTGTTTTGTTTACACACATCAATAGTCCAATTAATATAGTTCATATTTGTTATTCATTTGGCATTTAAAATTCTAACAATAACGCACGCTTTTAAACAGTGAAACACATTTTTTTTTCTTATCTGCACTTTTTATTTCAATCAGCACAAATAAAATGTCTTTGACACGACAACTTCAAACATGAAAACCTGCATTTTGGGTTTTTAAACTTTGTGGTTCAATAATTAGGGGTGTAAAACTATCATGTTAATCACAATTAATTAATTATAGACACACCTTTGTTATTGTTTTTGTCCAGAAGATGGAGCACCCCACCCCCCCTAAAAAAAACAAAGACCAAAATTGAAATAGTTCCATTTCTCTGCAGTGTTATCTTATCTTTTCTCTGATTTATTGATCAAAAAAAACCGTTGGATGTGTAAAACTTAAGGCTGGATGTCTGTTATAGTAAAAAACTTTTTAAAGCCACTTTTTTAGTTGCAATTTGATCTTTTACTGCATCACAATGTCCTTTATTTAAACAAACATATCTAAAAATGAGGCTTTTAACAGCAATTATTATGTTTTTTAAAAAATTAATTAAATAAAGGTCATTATGGTCAATATAAATTAATTGCACAAAAAAAAATAATTGCATGACAGCACTATAAATAATGCATTTTAATGTAATGTAATCTAATCTAATCACTGTAGTTTTCAAATAATACTCAATCAATTTTTGGATCCATATCTAAAATCTTTTACATCCCTACTAAACATTGTTGCTCTGCTAACTTTTCTTTAGCGTGTTGTTTTTATTTATTGTTCTTCATTTTTTTTACTCTATTGAAAGTTCTCCAAGTTCTAAACTGAACAATCAGATGCTTCAGTAAAACATATCGTCTCAAGCTAAATGTTGAAAGTGTTTGATTGACAGATTCTCCTGAGCCCACTTTCCATAGTCAACCAAAGAAACATCGTCTCAGACCGATAAGGACCAATCGCTTTACTGGCAGCGTTCATAACAGAAAGAAATCAACTGAAACTGAAATGACTTCCTTTAGTTTGAGCCAGAAGTAAAACGTTTTCTCTGAGTGACATCACACTCACTCTATCCAGTTCTCTTATAAAATAAAGTCTCCTGAGCGTTTTGGTTTGTCGTCACTGTTTAGATTTGTGTTTTCAGATCAGCTGTTCAGAAAAATGGAAAAAAAACTCATTTTCTTCTGGTCTCTGCAGACTTTCGTTTCAGTCAGGCTTCTGTTTTGGACCAATCAGCTTCAGCCTTTCTCCTGAATGTTTCTGCAGGATTTGATCACATGACCTCTGACTCAGTGGCTCCTCCATCCTCACACTGAGCTGCTGTTTGTAAGGAACATAAAGATGAAACTTGATGCTAATCTTTCCTCAGCAATTCTAGGAGGAAAGCAGATTTCTGGGTCTGAAGGTTTTGACAAATCAGAAAGAAGCTGATTAGAAACTGAAGAAGACTGAAGAACAAACGTGGACGCTTGTAGGAGGAGCTTCATCTGTGATGTAGAGGAGAGTCCTCACAGAGGAGATCACAGAGCAATATTTCAGTGACAGAAACACAGTTTGCTTTCCGTCAGCTGCAGATGCTGTTTCTCACAGCGTTCCTGTTGGAACCTGCAGCTCCTTCTGCTGTGGAACAGTCTCCTCCTCAGTGGGCGTGGCCTCACATGTTCCTGACAGAGTTCTGTCAGCGTGCATTCTGCTGGCTGAAACATAGAGGGCACCACTCAGAGAATAGCCCTGCTTCACTCCTCTCTCCCCCTCAAAGCTCTCTGTTAGAGCGCCGTCGACCTTCACGCACGCGGTGGATTGAACGTGCACGTGTGTGAGCATGTGCATGAAGGTCTGTCATTGCAGCCACAGATCATCTCTGCAGACAGAATCAAAGAGCTTCATCTGAGCAGAAGATCCTTCACTTTCAAAACTTCTTCTTTCATTTCTCTACAAGGTCAAAGGTCGTTCCACATCCTCCCTCCCTCAAAGACTCTTTGGTGTTTCTTTCAGCTTAGTGTGCCTCCTAGTGTTTGGTGTTGGATCCAGATGTGCAGAAGAAACAGGAGACACTGATCCAGATGTTTGTTTGTCTTCTGCAGGTTTGTTCTTCACTGCTTTCTTTCTGTGTAACATCATGAAGTTCTTCAACTGTCCACAAGGTGTCTCTGTTTCTCTGTTTTGATGTTTTCTTCAGAGTTCAGGAGGAGGAAGTTCTTCTGCTGTGAAGAAAAGTCTAAAGTTGAAGAAGAATGAAGGATGAACCTGCAGGTTTCTTCCCGATTTGTTCCTCACTAACTGAAGAGCAAATGTGAGTCTTTTTTTTTTCAATTGTCTTCCTGTGCATCGGCGTCCTGCCACTACAAGCTTCTCCTGTTTGTTTAGAATTGAAAAACTCCAGAAACACTTAGAGTGATCATAGAACCCTGTGTGAAGAGAGTTTTGATCTGCACTCCTGAATGACAGACTAAAGTCATATATTCTGTTGTTGTTTCATGCAGTTCTGTACCTGTTGGTAGAGTCACCTGTCCAGTCTGGATCACTCAAGTCTACTAGTCTGAGCTTCTCACTGTCGTTTCTGCTCAAACTCAGCTCTTTGTTGTAGTTCCTCTGAGATTTCTTCACTTCTTCCTGCTTCTGTCCTATTTGCTCGCAGAAGAAATGTGATCATTTTCTTGAAACATAAACTTCGTCGATGTCACTGACTTCTAAAGCTTCCACAGCCTCTCTATACATTTTTCCATCTTTCGTCATACAAATAGCACAGAATAAACTTTATTTCCTCTGCTTCTCTTCTCTCCATGGTCTATTTGTTATTCAGCAAGAAGTGAAGTGTTTATTCAGCCTCAGATGGTCCTTCTTTAGCCTGTGTGCACCTGAGCAGACTAGAGATCAGAATATGATCAAAAACAACAAATGGTAGAGAATACACGCTAAATACTCCATGAAGTATCTGATAAACGGAAAACATCTTCAAACTGTGACTTTCAATAGTGTCAGTCAGGGACTCAACAAAGCCAGAATAAAGTTGAAGATCACTGTTATGCTGCGCTGAACCTCACTGCTGCACTTAGACTGATGAGAAAACCAACAGAGAAGCAGTTTGTTTGCTTTAGTCTTCTTTTTCACAGTTTCTGATGGATCTCTGTGATTTCACCTCAGTCCTGTGTTCACCAGTCAGAACTGGACTTGAGGAGCACAGCTTTAGAACTTACAGAAAACCAACAAACAGCAGAAACTCACACTGTGGGAAAGACTCCACACTTCAGACTGATGTTCACGTCCACTTTATTCTTCACGGAAAAGACAGAGAAAAACACTGGAAACTACCAAAAACTTTACTTTACTACCAATCTTTACTAGAAAACATTCACATGGACACAAGACAGAAACACCAGTCTGTTTCTTTATCCACCTCTTCTTTGTTACATTTTTGGGAAAATAACTTCCTCAGAAAATTGCTAATTTCTCACATGACTCAACAAAATATAAACTGTAGTCATATTTTTGTGTAAAACAATACAGGAATTTTCAGTAATCACATAAAAAAGTGTAAGAATTAAAGATCTATATAACATATTTCTAGCAGGGGGGTGACGATTAATCAGTGTATCGATTAATATTCCAACAACAGATCAATCTGAGTTAAGTTATGAACTGAAACAAATCAACCTACACTTCTATAAAATTGTTTCAAACTGAAATAAATCCATTACATCTATATTGGAGAAAACCATTTGGATTGAGATATGATTGGTTTACTGTCATGTAAAAACAATCTAGTGTCATCACAGCAGAAAACACACGTGATGCAGCAGAAAATGATCAATCCATCATTACAGTCCAAAGTGATGAAACACTTTGAATTTTGTAAAGACGTCACCACACAGTGTGGTAGAAAGATCTAATAGTGTTTAGTTTGAATCATTTTTATGTGGAAAAACAACAGTGAACTGAAGTTTATGAAACTAGAATGAATGGATTTACCATTTATTCTAGTTCACTTGTTTGTTTGCACACAAATGTAATTTATTATTAGATTATCTTGAAAGAAATACAAGGAATCTGAAAAACTTTACCTGCACTGTTCAGTACCAGATATTTATGTCTGAGTCACAGTGAATTGTTTGGCTAAAGATGTCCTTAATTAATTTTAGGTACGTGAATCATATCATATTGGATTATTCAAATTAAACAAATATTGACTATAAATCAGATCAGCAACTCCAAATTATATGAATCTAATCGTTGTTAAAATGAATCGTTACGCCCTAATTTCCAGTCCTGTCATTGTAATGCAGACTTGGACAGCATGAACATCGTCTTAGCAGAAACTACAACCATAATAGTCAACAAAACAACTTTTAACCCACAATAACAATACAGAAATCTACCAATGAAAATAATCCACCAAAATCTTTAGAATTACTTTTGAAAAGTTGATTTACAAAAGAGTTAACAGGAGACTATACAGGGTGAAGTGCTTGAGAATCTATTGTTTCTTACCGACTCAAACTGAGAAACCAACTCAAGGCTCAAGGAGTTTCCAACATTATATAGAACTTAGAGGGATTTAAATATGTAAAAAAAAATCATCAAAATACAATAAAGCAAAAAAAAAAGGTCTTAAAATATTGTAATCAATTTATAATGGTTCTGCATAAAATGTCTTTTTTAAATGTACTTTTTCACATTTCTCTGTCCTACGTAAACCTTTTTTTCTTTTCCAGCACAAGAGTTTTCCATTGTTTTCCAAGTTTAGAGACAGCACTAAATTATTTATTACATTTTTTGACTAGAAGGCTTCTCTTTGGTGCGAATTCTCAAATGTGATGTAAGACTAGATGGGTTTAGTGAAACTAGACTAAAACATGGACAAGATTATTTACAAGAAAATATCTTCTCTCCTGTGTGAGTTCTCGTGTCTTTTGAGATGAGATATTTGACTAAAACTTGCATCACATTCTTTACACGAAAAAGGCTTCTCTCCTGTGTGAGTTCTCATGTGTCTTTTAAGACAAGATATTTCACTAAAACTCGCATCGCATTCTTTACAGGAAAAAGGCTTCTCTCCTGTGTGGATTCTCATGTGTGTCTTGAGACGAGATTTTTGAGTAAACCTTTTGTCACATTCTTTACAAGGAAAGGGCTTCTCTCCCGTGTGAGTTACCATGTGTCTTTTGAGATGATACATATCATTAAAACTTTTGTCACATTCTTTACAAGAAAACGGCTTTTCTCCTGTGTGGATTCTCATGTGTTTCTTGAGACTAGATATTTGGGTAAATCTTTTATCACATTCTATACAAGAAAAAGGCTTCTCTCCCGTGTGAGTTATCATGTGTCTTTTGAGATGATAAACATCACCAAAACTTTTATCACACTGTTTACAAGAACACTGCTTCTCTTCTGTATGAATTCTCATGTGAATTATGAACTGAGACCAGTAGCTAAAACTTGTACCACATTCTTCACAGACATAAGGACTGTCATCAGACTCAGTTTTCATGTGGACTGAAACAATGTGATCAGCTCTTGTTCTTTTAGCAGACTTCACATAGCTACGTCTCTTTTCTTTTGAGGATTGTTTGTGTTTTTTAACCAAACTTGCTTTCTTGGGGATTTTTCTTATGTCAGATTCACACCAACTTTCTGACATGTGAGAGCTGTCCACATGATTTCTGTCTCTTGTCTTCCTCTGATCTCTGTCCTGTGGGTCTGTCTCTTCATCTGTAGTTGATGTTGATTCTTCATGTTGGTTTCGTTCTTCATCTTTACTATCAGTTACATTAAAGTTCTGCTGTCTGTTTGGATCCGCTTCACTGTGTTCATTTTCCTCATAAGTAAACATTTCCATAAAGGTATCCGTCTCCTGCTTCAGATCAAGCTGCTCTTCATCCTGACTGATGAAGAATCCTTTTTGATCCACTTCAGCCTGTGGAAGTTCTGGTTCCTCCTGCTCCTCTTTAATCTGTGGAGGTTCTGGTTCTTTCTGTTGGTCTTCAACCTGTGCTGGTTCTGGTTCCGCTTGTTCCACTCTGTATTTCCTCTGCTGATTGCAGAGATCCTCCTTTTCACTCTCGTAATGTTGGGGTAGGACTACAGGGAGACAAACAAAAGAAACCTTTTTTTTTTACTTTTAAAAGACTTTGTAAATAGTCAAGCACCAATAAAAATACAAATCCTACCAGTTAGAAGCCATATAAGTAAAAATTAATACAAAAAAATTCAACTTCTTTTTTTTCATTCAAACTTAAAATCCTATTCCAATTTGGGCTTTACCCAGAATCCATTTGCGACCTGCTCCCGAAAATGAGTATAAATAGTTGCGCCATCCAAGATCACTGATCTGTGATCTTTATAAATATAGAAGACTAGTTTATAAAATAAAAAAAAAAAATAAAATAAAAAAAGTACAATTCAGTAACAATGTATTTATCGCTCTGAAATACATAATAATGTTGAATTCTAATATTATGAACTAAAAAAAAGAAAAAAAATGAATACACACCGCCACTATAAGTGGAAGTAAACAAATTACAAATCTTCAAAATAAAATGCTGTGGATCTTCCGATTTTCAAAGTAAAGTGTTTTTTGTAGTTAAAAAAAAGAGATGAAAGTTCTGCATACTGACAAGTTCTGAAAAAATATTTAGTAAATATAGTATTTCCCTTCCATTGCTCTTGTGGAGGGCTGACAGACTCATGTATCAAATATGATACGTTCTGCTTTCTTTAACACCACTAATGCTTGCATGTCACCTACTTCCCCAAACGTATGAGTGTTTGCTACAACCTGACACCTGCAGCATACCCATAGAAAATTATAGCAAAAGAACACAACAGGCCTTCAGCTCTTATCTGTTTGCTCAACTGCTGACAGGACACGTTTAAAAAGATGTTTTTAAATAAGAAGAAAATTATGTTTTGGGAGTTTGTAACATGTTCTTGTAGCATTTTTCTCATGATGGAGGCCATATGTAGGGAAGGAGGGCACATGTGACCTCACGACTGATCCCCTGAGTCAGTTATTTTATGCTTTGGTTTGATTAGCCCAAAAAAATTCTAGATGTAAAATAATTAAAAAAATGTCTCAAACTTGAACTTAAACACGACAATTGAAATCTTTTGTTGAAGCAGGCATTTGCACATGACAAAGTTTAGCCACCAGTCCCTGGGATGTGGGGCCCAATGAGCTATATAGGCTAGAATCGCTACGCTAGCTTGTTGGGTACGTAAATTTGGACGCTATATTGGATGGAGTCACATGCCTGTTTATTGCTATGCTATAATTGTAGATACAGAGCTGGAAAAACAAGAATGTGACTTTTCACGAGAATATTATTACTGTCAGCTAATTAAGAAGAACTTCTGAAATACATTTTAGGAAGATCTGAGTGAGTTAACTCAGAACAGTGAACATTTAGTTCATCTGGTAGCCTATTCAAAGTCAATGGTAGCTTTATACTTTGCACTATTTCCAGTCCTGGCAGGACCATCTATCTTTTTTGCTTTATGGGGGATGACCATGGAATTTTTCTGTGTTTGACCTTAGATCAGACCAGACGACCCTCTAGTAAGCATAATACTAAGCATAGAAAATGAAACTAAACAGGATTATCTCAGTAGTGGCGAGCGAAGAGAGAAGAGCCCAGAACCAAATCCCCATCCGGCGGGCGGACGACAGGGGAAAACCGTTCCAGGTGCACTCCGACCACAATGTGATGCCCCGTGTAGGAACTAGCCCATATAATATGGCCACAAGCAGTCTTTGGCGATGTCAGCAACCTACCGACCCATTTATAAACACGGACCAAGCAGACTAACAGTTTTTGTAAATCTTAGTCTGTGTGTAGATTTGAATAAAATCACAACCATACATCAGATATGCATTTCGTTTCCTATATAACTGAGGCTATAAAATTATAGCGTAAATTGCAATTAATTACAGATATTTTAGGATGTTTTTTTTTTCTAAATCACGTTAATCTCTTGCTTCCGTGAAGTTTGTTATTATCTGAACATATAAAAATGCACACCTGGAACAATTGTTCCCGGCATTACACCGCTAATACCATGGTCATTTACAGAAAAAAATAAATATTAAATCAGTTATTAGGACAGAAGTCTGTTTACATTTTTATGTTTAAATCGTTTTTCACAAAAATGGGACCATTTAAAACAGGGTGCGTCGGGTTGTCATGGTAACAGGTCCAGCACGCGCACAGACAGCGCTCTGCTCTCACTGAGGAAAGTGAGTCACAAGGAAATAATCAAAACGTAATTTCAGAGGTAAAGTTAACCTCTTTCTGCATGTTTTTGTCCAGATGGTGAAGCAAACGTTTATTTGAAAGAAACAAATGCCATGTAAAAAATGTAGAATAATATATATCAACATGTGAATTATGATATTAATAAGAAGTGGTCAACACTTTTTTCATTTGGATTGCTCAGAAAAGTATTTAACACATTTATAGTTGTCGTTTTATTGTCCAGCCCCATTCTAGACTTTTTTTTTAATCTGTGCATGATAAGTTAAGATTTTTTCCAGACGAAATTTTCAGTTCATAAAACCACCCAACAGCTTTCTAAGGTAATTTAGTTGATGTCTAAATGTGCTTTTTGTTGTTTCTTTATCTCCTCCAAATTTCATGAGAAAATAACACTTAGCAGGTACTTTTATCTCGTTCTCAATGCACTGTGTCCAGGAAGTGAATGCAGGAACATGAGGTCACATGACCAGTTTCTAGCAAGCTGACGGGCTGAAACCAATGTCTACAAGCACACAGGAGCAGATGGACCTGAATGAAATACTTTTAGAATGTTGCCTTTTTAACAAAATATTTGCTTCATTATGAATGAACACTAATGTGGGCTTTCAAAAATATATATTTTATTATATTTTGACTTTAGTTTTGTTTTTGCAGACATTTTTTGTAGTTTTATCTGACTTTCATCATGTGTTTATACGTTTTTGTTGTGAAAATGTAGTCTGACCACCTGGATATTTATATTTCATCCTTTCTGTGCTTTCAGTGTTGGACTCCATGGCCCCAAAATAGAAGAATGTTTTGGTGAAGCCTGGGATTCCTGCCACAAAGACCAGGCCAATCCACTGGCTTTTATTTATTTCTTTTTTGTCACATACCTGCATCCAGCAGTCTGCGCTGACGACAGAGCTCCTCCTCGTACTGGACGATGGTTCCTTCACAGTGTCTGAAGATTTCTTCAGCAGCAGCAGCTAGTCGCTCGCTGATAAACTCTCTCAGAGACTGAAGTGAAGACATCGTTACTGCAGCTGCTCCGAGCTTCAGCTCAAACTCACACAAACACCAAAGTCCTCTGAACACAAGCTAACGCTGCTAGCGCCTCGTGTTGTTTACTTACGGGTCTCGTGCAGAAACTTTTTTTTTTAGAAAAGTAACGCACAAATCTCAGTATGGTTCAAAAATGATTCCAACATTTTTAAAACAGATTTATTTCAGAGAAATAATGAATAAAAGAAAATCTAAACGAAAAATACAATTCCAGGTCAACTTTAGGAGAATTGTTGTGACATCATCACATGTTAACCAATCACAATGTTCAGATTTGACTCTAAAACACATCTAAGACTAAACAGATGTAATCACACATCTTTATTGACAAAACAAACATTTTCATTTGAAACATTTTCAGACAAATAGTTTCCACTTTATTGAATATACTTCGTTTGAAATCAAGGCAAAGGCATAAAGGTTTTTCATTTTTCATAAAATAATTTTTAGACACACTAATGTGTTCATTCTTCATGCAGATCAGAAAAAAATGAAGAAATCTGTGCTGCAGATCTCATGTTTACCACTAGAGGGCAGCACAGAAGCTTCAGTCTTGTTTATTGTTGCTGTGATCCTGAAGGATCTTCAAACTGAACTTCAGCTTCATTCAGACAAACCTCCACATTCACACACAGATGTCATCCTGAAGAATTCTGTAGAGAACATTTCAGGAGAACTCTTCAGTCCAGAACATGAACCTGCATTGTTCCTGAAACTCTGATCAGAGTTCTGCTCTCTGATCCAACAAAACCACCTTCATGGGCTCCTGCTTTTTGTTACCATGGTTACCTTGATTAAAATAGAGAAGAAACATTTCTTAAAATAATTAACCAATTATAAAAACCCATCAGTCTTTGGTCAGAGAACCTCAGTCCACTTTGTGGTTCTGAAAGTTCTGGTAAAGTTCAAAGATGAAAAAGAAGAACTAAAAGCTGAACTGCACACAGATGGAGAATCATGAGGCCAGAACTGCTGGAAGGTGGTCTTTCTTTGGTCAACAGCCATGTTGCTGCTTTCTGGACCAGCTGAAGGATGTTCAGAGAATGCTGGTCCACTCTGTGGTACAGAGAGGTGCAGGAGTCCAAGAAACATGAGAAAAGACTTCTGAGCTTCTGCAAGAAACCATCATGTCTGAATCTGATGAATCACCAACACAGATCATTCAGAGAAACAGTTTCAGGACAGATGAGGAGAAATCTGATCAATGATTGATCAATATTTGTTGCTTTGTTTGATCAACTGACTTTAGTGCAGAAATGTTCACAGCTGCTCCCTCATGAAAATGTACAGAGAAACACAGACGTCAGCTGACAGGAAGGATGACATCAGCAACTACGGGAAGAGCGTGTGGACAAAGTTAAGAGAAGCTCCCAATACGAGAGAGAAGAGAAGCAGAAGACTTCCCAACACTCCAAGTTAGAATGAGAAGATGAAGTGCAGTTCTCCATCAGTCCACCGGGGGAGCTGCAGCACAATAACTGTCCACTTGATGCTGAGAGAGACAGTGGAGCTGATCTCAGATCAGTTCATGCTGCAGCTCTGACACTCATCTCCACTTCCTCTGATTCCTCCATCACTCTGCTCTCCACCTCCAGGAACAACATCTCTGCAGACCAGATGATGATGAAGATGATGATGATGCTCCACAAGAAGGTGCATCAGACTTACAGCCTGTGAAAAGAAACACAGAGATGAAGGAGTGTCTCCTGATCCTGGTCTGTCAGTCAGTGATGCAGCACAGCAGCAGAAAGAGCAGCAGGAGCTTCAGTTCTGTTCAGAGCAGCAGCTTCCTGTCATCTTCACCTGTTGGAGCTTCTGCTGCTCTGATTGGCTGACTGTTGTCCTGAAGCCTGTCATCATTCTCCTCAGAGCTTCACTGAGAAGCTGCAGCTTCACAGGAAACTCTGCATCTTTGCTCTCAGACTAACTTTAGGACAAAACATCTGGAAGCAGCTGGACTGACTCCAACCCTCTACTGACCTCAGAGTCTGCAGTTTGGAGTTTAGACTCTTCATTAGATCCTGGAGCTGATGAACATCTGAAGACTGAAGGTTGTTGTAGCTCAGGTCCAGTTCTGTCAAGTGGGACGGGTTGGACTTCAGAGCTGAGACCAAAGCAGCACAGCTGATCTTTGACAAACTGCAGCTGATCAACCTGAATCCAGAAGAAAGAGTTGAGTTTAAAGACAAAGTTCATGTTTTTCATCCTTCAGTTCTTCTAAAGAGTTCAGAATGTTGGACATTGATCCTGATCAAGGACTTCAGCTCTGAACTTGCGATGGAGCCCCTGAGATTGAGAGATTTGGGCTTAATGCTGGGTGTGTGTGTGTGGGTGTGTGGGTGTGCAGTTTTTTTTTACCATCAGGGGTCAGTCTGGAAGCTAACCCTGAACTTCCCTCCTTTCTCATACAACCGCTTCTTAGCATGATTGTGTGTGTGCTTCGGGTGGGGGTGTTGCAGCCTGCGATGCGGAGCTATTTGGCAGTGGTCTCCCCGCATGTTGGTAGCTGCATGCATTCAGGCTCCTCCCCTCTGTTTTAATTGCACCGTAGACATGTAGGACCCTTGGTGGTGGGGTTGTACATTTCTGCCAGTAAGCAGAAGATGTTCTCTCAGTGCCCTACCTGTCAATTTTAACAACTGCAGACTCGCATTTACTCATTACGTTTACTTGAGTAATTTACCTGAGTAAATGTGAGTCTCCATTCAAATGTAATGGAGTAAAGAGCACAAATATTCAATCAAAACATGTAGTCACTGAGAGTAAAAGTTGCTTATTTTTTTGATACTCAGTACAAGTACAAAGTGGCCAAGAAACATAAAAGTAAAAGTAAAGTCCAGTTACTTAAGTACTTTACAACTCTGGCTGGAGATCACATCAAATCCGAGCCTAGAAGTTTGTTTTGTCCCTGTGGTTCTGGTTCTGGTCTTTGTCTCAGAGCACCGGGCCTCTTTAAAATTCTCAACATCTGGTTAGCCCTGTTTATCCTGTTTGTCGGGGACTTCTATTTCTCATGGGTAGGGGGGAGGGCCCTTGTTTTGCTGTCTGGTTTCCATGGTGTTGGGTGGTGGGTGATTGCCCGGAACATGGAGCAGGTCTCCCTTGGGGCGCCTTGGTTTATGCCTGGGTTGGGGATGTTCAAAACTCCTGGGTGGTGGGTGTGTGTGTGGGTGTGTGTGTGTGTGTGTGTGTGTGTGTGTGTGTGTGTGTGTGTGTGTGTGTGTGTGTGTGTGTGTGTGTGTGTGTGCTCGTCTGCATCTTTAAAGGTTTTCTGCTCAAAATGCTGTAAAAGGTTTTCTTCTGCAGCTCAGATAACATGAAACTCTGCTGTTTGATTGTGTGGTTTCAGAGTCTCCACAGAGAATCCACTTTGATAAGTTGACTTTTCCAAAAGTTGAGTTTGTAGAGCTTTTATTGATGCTTTCTCATCTTCAGGAAATGATGTTCACACCAAGAATTCTTCATCTGATACTTTCTTCTGATCCTTTAGGGAGTTCAGTTCATTTACTGACCTCAGAGTCTGCAGTCTGCAGTCTGGACTCTCCAGAAAACCACACAGATGAAGAAATCCTGAATCCTGGATTTTGTTCCAGCTCAGGTCCAGTTCTGTCAGATTGGACGGGTTGTTCTTCAGAGCTGAGCCCAGAACTTTACAGCTGATCTCTGACAAACTGCAGTCCCACAACCTGAAATCAGACAGAAACGTGTGTTCAGGAGCAGAGATGCAGCTGGAGTTCCAGCAAGTAAACAGAGTTTATCCAGATTTACAAGATCAGGATTGAAACAGATCAGTTTCAGATCAATCATTGTCACACAATCAAGTCAACTGAAGAAAATGTTAAACAATCATCAGTTTTTCACATCTGTAGATCTTTTCTAGATTCTCTAAGTCTCTATTTTTATCAGTTTGTAAGTATAAAGTTCTTTACTAAACCTGAACTGAGTTCTTCCATAAAGATTCACTGATTGAACTGAAAGTGAAGATTGAAACTTTTCTGACTCAGCAGGAAGAAGACAGTTTGAGTAAAGGTCCAAAGTCTCAGCATCAGTTCAAGTCACTGACTGTTGCTAGAAGAAGATTGGAATGTTGTCCTGGAGGATCTGCAGGAATGGAGCATGTTTTGATGCTGCTAAAGACTCAGAAAAAAGAACTTCCAAAGAGATTTGATTCTGTCTTCTGAAGGATGAAGAACATTTTTGTCAGGATTTGATTTCTCTGCTGTTGTTGTTCTGCCTGAAGGAACATCTGAGTTTGCAGAACCTTTATGATCAGAACTGCTGCTGAACTAGTTCAGATAGTTAACAGCAGATTTAAGGTGAGAGAAATGACAGAACAATGTAATATTTGTATCTCATGGTCACAGACACAACCAGGATCTGAAGAATCAAAGTCAACAGATCGTTCTGGATTTAAGTGGGAATCTTCAGTTAGAGATCAGATTTCCACAGCTGTGACAGCATCAATGTTTCCACTTGAACTGCTGAGGTTTCCATGAAGTTCAACACAGATTCAGATGAAGACTGAAGGACAGAAAAGAAAAACAACATTTCTATGGATGAATGTTCAGTATTTGCTAAAAGTCAATGTGTTTTTATTGCCCCTTACAGTAGTGAAAATGACTTTTTCCCACTTTCTTTGATACAGATCCTCGTGATTATTTTACTCTAAAACAATTTTAATTAATTTGTTCTAAATATGCCACCTGATGTATTTACTATTTTCCACCTAAATATTCTATCTATTTAAACATTACTATGATTTCTTACATTTTCTTCACTCTTTTAATCACACTTTTATAGTTATTGTTTTAACAGAAACATGGCTTATCAACCATATGTATGTTTTTTCAAGATGACTGGTTGTCAATCATTCTAGTCTGTTAGACTGAATAGAACAGGAGGTTGTGTAGCTTTCCTCCTTTTAAAAACATCTAAAATAAAATAAAATGAAGGAATGATGGAAGGCTTACTTCTATAAAGCAGAAATAAAATTGCTGTTTTTGGAACTCTCTGGTTTTGAAAGACAGAATGTTGTTATTGGAGTCTAATACCATCAATCAGATTAAGGCATTACAGATTTTATGGAAAGATTTTTCTAAAATCCTTGATTCTCTCAATACAGTACATAATCTCTCTTGTCTTTTAGCAGACTTCAATAAACATATTTTGAAAGATAAAACAGTTCTACTTAGTGATGAATTTAGAATTTGTCTTTACTCAAGTTATTTCTTTCCTCTAATTAATAAACCAACAAGAGTGAGTGACACAGCATCAACTTTGATCGTCAATATATTTACAAACAATTTAAGCAAAGAAAATAAATTTGGATTTATTTAATCGGACAAATCCGATCATTTTTCAATTTATCTCATGGAAAAGCAATCGTCTTAAATATTTGATATTTTTCAAAGGAACGTGAGTAAACATAATTTAGATAAGTGTAAACTAAAGATGATCAGTGGCTCTTAGAGTCACATTCAAACATTGCAAATAAATATATTTCATGTAACAAACTGAAAGATGTTTTTTATGATTCTATTCCAGTTAAAATTGTCCAACAAAATCACAGTTAAAAAACCTAACAATCTTTGGTATACACCTAACTCTTTAAGAATAAAAAATACATTGTAAAAAAAATATGTAATAATACCAACTACTCTTAGTCTTTATATGTATCAGAAATGTAGAAAGATTCTGTTTATGCAGTAGAGTCTACAAAAAAGAAGCATTACTCAGACAAAATTAACATAAACAATGTTAAAAGTACTTGGAGAGTTATTAGATAACGATTACAAAAAATGTTACATCCTCCATGTCAGCAATCATCTGGGTACATTCCCCTCTGGCCACCAGAGGGAGCTCTCACTAGAGTTCTGATCGGCAAAGTCTTCCTGCATGGACTGCATCCGTTCCATGGTCCACCCAGCTGTTTCTCATTATGTCATCACTCGTCTCCTATTTAAGTCCTGTTCAGTCACTGTATAAATGCGTAGTCTTGTATTGTCTTCCTTGCCGTACAGCCTAAGCAGTTGTCCTTTTGCCTTTCAGTTTTTGACCTTTGCCTGTTTTTTTTTTACGCCCGCCTTGCTGCTGTGTTCTGACCCTGGCCTGTTCCTCGGCTTTGTCTCTGTCTGCTCTTATTAAAACGTTGCACATGGATCCACACGCCTCAGCATCTTCGTTACACTCTAATACTTGTATTCCTTCAGTCCTTATTGATGGTACAACTAAATGTAAAAGTTCTACTGATGTAGCACAAACATGTAATACTTTTTTCATCAAATCTGGATTGGAATTGGTAAAGAATATGCTATTAAGTCTTGAAGATCCACTTAAATACACGCAATCTAACTACCCTGAAATGTTGTCTTTTCAGTCCCCTGGTACCAGAGAAATTAGTAAAAATAATTGACAAATTAAAACTATCTGCTACCGGACATAATGGCCTGTGAGCTTTTCTTGTTAAACAGATTAAACACTTTTTAGTAAAACCATGAACTCATATTTTTCACTCTCTCGAAGCACAGGTGTTGAACCAGAGGAGCTAAAGGCAGACCAGAATTATTCCCTTATTTAAAGCATGCGATAGAGCATGTTTCAATACTTACAAGGTCGTTTCTGTTTTACCTTGATTTTCAAAACGTTTTAGAAAAAGTTGTTTTTAAAAGGTTATCCACTCACAAAAATAACAATTTTGTTCTTTATAAGCATCAATATGGTTTTCTTAAATACCATAATACTTACTTGGGTTTAGTTCATTTCATTGACAGTATCACTTCTGCATTAGACAAAAGTAAATGTATTTGTAGTATTTTTTAGACTGATCAAAAGCTTTTGATACAGTAATCATATGGTTCGTTCAAAGTTACAGAAACAGGGTTTTCTTGAAACTGTGTTTAAATGGCTACAGAACTAGATTTATAAGAGGTCTCAGATTACTTTCTGAGTGAATAAAATTGTATAATTCTTTTTTATCTAAGTTTAAAAGTTTTATTAGGTAGAGGCTCTAATATCATCTCCATATGGAGTTTTTGCCTCTTCCTGCACCTCCTTTATGATTTTTTTTTTTTTTTTTTTTTTTTTTTTTGCAAAATGTTGTATAAGTGCAAATAAATAAATAAATAAATGAAAATCAGTTGTTCATGGAAATATTCTGCAAACACTAAACACTCTGGTTCATTTCAAATAACAGGAACAAAAAAAAAACATTTAGAAACTTGTTGAAATGTTGGATTTCATGTTGAAGTTTTGGAAACAAACTATTGGAAGTGTAGAAAAATCCAGGTAAGCAGGAAGTTTCTCTACAGAAACTTTAATATTTTCAGCAAAATAAAAGCATGAATCAGAGCTAAACTTTCCTTTCTCTCTTCATCCTGACTGGAAAAAGCAGGTTGTGCAGAAAAACAGTGAAAAAGTCTTAAGTTCTCCTTTGAAAGCATTTCCTGACATCTCTAAACTGTAGAGGGACCTCGAAACACATGAGGATCCACGGGGCCCAAAATGTCTGAATGTGGTCCTGCAGAGGAGCTGCTGATGGTTCTGCTGTTAGTCTCAGTGTTTCAGCTGATCCAGTTCTGGAGCTTCTAAAGAACCCGTCTGTGTTTGTACATCAACAGGTCCAAGTCAGTTATTAGTGGTTTTGACCACTTTGTCCGCTGTTCCTAAAGATCTTTTTCTGATTATCTGAACTCTAGAGTGTTTCTGCTTGGAAAAATCCTCCTCATTGTTTCACCTTTTAGAACCGAAACATGAAGATATTTTGGAGACAAGAATCAAACAAAGTGATCTGATTGAGTTTGGAAATCTTTGTTTTCCTTCAGTCATTTCCAAATTTCCTGGAAGTAGATTTGTAGTGAAGTGGAAACAGGAAGTTAAAAAAAAACCTAAAAAAGGAGGAGACATTAGTGTAGTGGAAACATTCCCTTCTGTCTCCTTTTCTTCTTATCTTTGACCTTGTTGGAAAAGGTCATAGAGAAACTAAGACGGCGTCACTGACTCCAAGCTGTGATCCAGCTTTGCAGCAGTGAAATGACACATGTTCAGAAAATCTAGTGAAACATCAGAAAGTTCTTCATCTGATCCGTTCTTCTCATCCTTCAGGGAGTTCAGTTCATTTACTGACCTCAGAGTCTGCAGTCTGCAGTCTGGACTCTCCAGAAAACCACGCAGATGAAGAAATCCTGAATCCTGGATTTTGTTTCCCGCTCAGGTCCAGTTCTGTCAGATTGGACGGGTTGTTCTTCAGAGCTGAGCCCAGAACTTCACAGCTGATCTTTGACAAACTGCAGTTCTCCAACCTGAAATCAAACAGAAAAGTGTGTTCAGGAGCAGTGATGCAGCTGGAGTTCCAGCAAGTAAACAGAGTTTATCCAGATTTACAAGATCAGGATTGAAACAGATCAGTTTCATATCAATCATTGTCACACAATCAAGTCAACTGAAGAAAATGTTAAACAATCATCAGTTTTTTCACATCTGTAGATCTTGTCTAGATTCTCTAAGTCTTTATTTTTATCAGTTTGTAAGTATAAAGTTCTTTTCTAAACCTGAACTGACTTCTTCCATAAAGATTCACTGATTGAACTGAAAGTGAAGATTGAAACTTTGCTGACTCAGCAGGAAGAAGACAGTTTGAGTAAAGGTCCAAAGTCTCAGCATCAGTTCAAGTCACTGACTGTAGCTAGAAGAAGATTGGAATGTTGTCCTGGAGGATCTGCAGGAATGGAGCATGTTTTGATGCTGCTAAAGACTCAGAAAAAGAACTTCTAAAGAGACTGCTGCTGAACTAGTTTAAGAGTCTGTATCATGCTAATGTTACGCCTTCAGAGTAAACTATGTCCAAATGTATGATCATAAATGACCTTTTGAACATTAAAGAACACATTTTTGGTGAAATGAGTTTTTCTAATGAGTTTTTTCCCAATCCAGTTGTTAGACGGCTGGATTTCTGAGGCTCCGCCTTTCACTCCCTGTGGGTGTCGCCCATGTTATGATGTCATCATAGAGCTGGCTGTGACAGTGTGTTTGTGTTTGGCCCACAAAAACAAACATCGTAAGTTTTTCAAAGAATAATGCTCATATTGTGCAACTAAAATGAAAATGTTTTGTCGATCATTGTTATCTCTGTGGAGAAATTGTGTGTTTGTGTTAGCCAGGGGCGGTGCTCACAGTGCAGACTCCTCCTGGAAGGGGCTGTTCTTCTTTATCTATGAAAAATTGTGGGAACCCGCTTGTTTTCATAGATTGGGAGGGGCTGGTGCTCAGAGGGCAGGTTTTAGAGGAACGTTCAGAAATGCATGAATGGATCAAAATACTACTTTGAGATTGTTTATAGTGAGGATTTAATATTATAATAAACTTAAAAGCTCAACAATTGATTTTGCATAATAAAGGCCCTTTATAATAGTTAACAGCAGATTTAAGGTGAGAGAAATGACAGAACAATGTAATATTTGTATCTCATGGTCACAGACACAACAAGGATCTGAAGAATTAAAGTCAACAGATCGTTCTGGATTTAAGTGGGAATCTTCAGTTAGAGATCAGATTTCCACAGCTGTGACATCATCAATGTTTCTACTTGAACTGCTGAAGTTTCCATGAAGTTCAACACAGATTCAGATGAAGACTGAAGGACAGAAAAGAAAAACAAACTATTGGAAGTGTAGAAAAATCCAGGTAAGCAGGAAGTTTCTCTGCAGAAACTCAAAGATGTTCACCAAAATAAAGCATGAATCAGAGCTAAACTTTCCTTTCTCTCTTCATCCTGACTGGAAAAAAGAGGTTGTGCAGAAAAACAGTTGAAAGTCTTTAGTTCTCCTTTGAAAGCATTTCTTGAAATCTCTAAACTGTAGAGGGACCTTGAAACACATGAGGATCCACGGGGCCCAAAATGTCTGAATGTGGTCCTGCAGAGGAGCTGCTGATGGTTCTGCTGTTAGTCTCAGTGTTTCAGCTGATCCAGTTCTGGAGCTTCTAAAGAACCCGTCTGTGTTTGTACATCAACAGGTCCAAGTCAGTTATTAGTGGTTTTGTCCACTTTGTCCGCTGTTCCTAAAGATCTTTTTCTGATCTGATCATTTCTGATTATCTGAACTCTACAGTGTTTCTGTTTGGAAAAATCCTCCTCATTGTTTCACCTTTTAGAACCGAAACATTAAGATATTTTGGAGACAAGAATCAAACAAAGTGATCTGATTGAGTTTGGAAATCTTTGTTTCCCTTCAGTCATTTCCAAATTCCTGGAAGTAGATTTGTAGTGAAGTGGAAACAGGAAGTTAAAAAAAAGCCAAAAAGGAGGAGACATTAGTGTAGTGGAAACATTCCCTTCTGTCTCCTTTTCTTCTTATCTTTGACCTTGTTGGAAAAGGTCATAGAGAAACTAAGACGGCGTCACTGACTCCAAGCTGTGATCCAGCTTTGCAGCAGTGAAATGACACATGTTCAGAAAATCTAGTGAAACATCAGAAAGTTCTTCATCTGATCCGTTCTTCTCATCCTTCAGGGAGTTCAGTTCATTTACTGACCTCAGAGTCTGCAGTCTGCAGTCTGGACTCTCCAGAAAACCACACAGATGAAGAAATCCTGAATCCTGGATTTTGTTCCTGTTCAGGTCCAGTTCTGTCAGATTGGACGGGTTGTTCTTCAGAGCTGAGCCCAGAACTTCACAGCTGATCTCTGACAAACTGCAGTTCTCCAACCTGAAATCAGACAGAAAAGTGTGTTCAGGAGCAGTGATGCAGCTGGAGTTCAGCAAGTAAACAGAGTTTATCAAGATTTACAAGATCAGGATTGAAACAGATCAGTTTCATATCAATCATTGTCACACAATCAAGTCAATTGAAGAAAATGTTAAACAATCATCAGTTTTTCACATCTGTAGATCTTGTCTAGATTCTCTAAGTCTCTATTTTTATCAGTTTGTAAGTATAAAGTTCTTTTCTAAACATGAACTGAGTTCTTCCATAAAGATTCACTGATTGAACTGAAAGTGAAGATTGAAACTTTGCTGACTCAGCAGGAAGAAGACAGTTTGAGTAAAGGTCCAAAGTCTCAGCATCAGTTCAAGACACTGACTGTAGCTAGAAGAAGATTGGAATGTTGTCCTGGAGGATCTGCAGGAATGGAGCATGTTTTGATGCTGCTAAAGACTCAGAAAATAGAACTTCTAAAGAGACTGCTGCTGAACTAGTTTAAGAGTCTGTATCATGCTAATGTTACGCCTTCAGAGTAAACTATGTCCAAATGTATGATCATAAATGACCTTTTGAACATTAAAGAACACATTTTTGGTGAAATGAGTTTTTCTAATGAGTTTTTCCCAATCCAGTTGTTAGACGGCTGGATTTCTGAGGCTCCGCCTTTCACTCCCTGTGGGTGTCGCCCATGTTATGATGTCATCATAGAGCTGGCTGTGACAGTGTGTTTGTGTTTGGCCCACAAAACAAACATCGTAACTTTTTCAAAGAATAATGCTCATATTGTGCAACTAAAATGAAAATGTTTTGTCGATTATTGTTAGCTCTGTGGAGAAATTGTGTGTTTGTGTTTGCCAGAGGCGGTGCTCAGTGTGCAGACTCTCCTGG
>BNCR01000375.1:0-39601 GCA_014656515.1 Oryzias celebensis
TAAATTGCATCCCCTGAGGTTGGTCCCCTGGCACAGGTGTCATTTAGTGAGCCTCCTGTTGCAGGTCTCCTATTGCAGGTTTCCTAAAGTGGTTTTCACTTCGGCAGGTCTCCTTACATAGGTCTCCTAAGGCAGCTCCCTGACACAGCTCTCCTGACGGAGATCTGATAAAGTTCGACTTCTGAGGTAGGTTCCCAGACACAGGTGTCATAAAGTGGACCTCCTGAAGCAGGTCTCCTGATGCAGGTTTCCTAAAGTGGATTCGACTGACGCAGGTCTCCTTTCACAGGTCTCCTAACGCAGCTCCCATGACAAAGCTCTCCTGAAGGAGTTCTCTTAAAGTGTGTCTCCTAAGTTATGTCCCCTGACGCAGATGTTATAAGGTGGGCCTCCTGACGCAGGTATCATAAAGTTGGCCTTCTGACGCAGGTCCCCTGATGCAGGTCTACTGATGCATGTTTCCTAATGTGGATTCCACTGATACAGATCTCCTTTCACAGCAATCCTAAAGCAGCTCCCCTGACACAGGTCTCCTGATATAGATCTACTAAAGTGCGTCTCCTGAAGTAGGTCCCCTGACGCAGGTGTCATAAAGGGGTCCTAATGACGCAGGTCCCCTGAAGCAGGTCTCCTGATGCAGGTTTCCTAATGTGGATTCCACTGATGCAGATCTCCTTTCACAGGTCTCCTAAGGCAGTTCCCCTGACACATGTCTCCTGATGCAGATCTCCTAAAGTAAATCTTCTGAGGTAGGTCCTCTGACGCAGGTGTCATAAAGTGGGCCTCCTAACGCAGTTCCCCTGACGCAGGTCTCCTGATGCAGATTTCCTAAAGTGGATTCCACTGAGGCAGATCTCCTTTCACAGGTCTCCTCATGCAGCTCCCCTGACACAGGTTCCCTGATATAGATCTACTAAAATGCGTCTCCTAAGATAGGTCCCCTGATGTAGGTGTCATAAAGTGGGCGTCCTGACGCCAGTCCCCTGAAGCAGGTCTCCTTATGCAGCTTTCCTAAAGTGGATTCCACTGATGCAGATCTCCTTTCACAGGTCTCCTAAGGCAGTTCCCCTGACACATGTCTCCTGATGCAGATCTCCTAAAGTAAATCTCCTGAGGTAGGTCCTCTGACGCAGGTGTCATAAAGTGGGCCTCCTAACGCAGGTCCCCTGATACAGGTCTACTGATGTATGTTTGCTAATGTGGATTCCACTGATGGAGATCTCCTTTCACAGCAATCCTAAAGCAGCTTCCCTGACACAGGTCTCCTGATATAGATCTACTATAGTATGTCTCCCGAAGTAGGTCCCCTGACGCAGGTGTAATTAAGTTGGCCTCCTGACGCAGGTCCCCTGAAGCAGGTCTCCTGATGCAGCTCCCATGACACAGGTCTCCTGATATAGATCTACTAAAGTGCGTCTCCTGGAGTAGGTCCCCTGACGCAGGTGTCATAAAGTGGGCCTCCTGACGCAGGTCTCCTGACACGGATCTCTTAATGCAGGTTTCCTAATGTGGATTCTTCTGACCAGGTCCCCTTTCACAGGTCTCCTAAGGCAGCTCCCCTAACAAAGCTCTCCTCACGGAGATAACCTAAAGTGCGTCTCCTAAAAATGGTCCCCTGACGCAGGTGTCATAAAGTGGGCCTCCTGACGCAGGTCCCCTGATGCATAACTCCTGATGCAGGTTTCCTAACCTATATTCCACTGAATCAGGTGTCATAAGGTAGGTTCCCTGACGCAGCTCCCCTGAAATAGGTCTCCATATATAGATCTCTTAAAGTGCGTCTCCTGAAGTAGGTCCCCTGACGCAGGTGTCATAAAGTGGGCCTTGTGACAAAGGTCCCCTAAAGAGGGCCTCCTGATGCAGGTTTCCTAAAGTGGATTCCAGTGACACAGGTCTCCCTTTACAGGTTTTTTAAGTAAATTGCCCTAACACAGCTCTCCAGACAGAGTTCTCCTAAAGCAGATCTCCTAAGGTAGGTCCCCTTACGCAGGTTTTATAAGGTGTGCCCCCTGACGCAGGTGTCATAAAGTGGGCCTCCTGACGCAGGTCCCCTGAGACAGGTCTACTGATGCATGTTTCCTAATGTTTATTCCGCTGATGCAGATCTCCTTTCACAAGACTCCTTAAGCAGCTCCCCTGACACAGGTCTCCTGATAAAGATCTCCTAAAGTGCATCTCCAGAAGTAGGTCCCCTGACTCAGGTGTCATAAAGTGGGCCTCCTGATGCAGGTGTCATAAAGTGGGTCTCCTGACGTAGGTCTCCTGATGCAGGTTTCCTAAAGTGCATTCCACGGACACAGGTCTCCTTTTACAGGTCTCCTAAGGCAGTTCCCCTGACACAGCTCTCCTGTCGTAGATATCCTAAAGTACGTCTCCTAAAGTAGGTCCCCTGACGCAGGTGTTATAATGTGGACCTCCTGATGCAGGTGTCATAAAGTGGGCCTCCTGACGCAGGTCCCCTGATACAAGTCTACTGATGCATGTTCACTAATGTGGATTCCACTGATGGAGATCTCCTTTCACAGCAATTCTAAAGCAGCTTCCCTGACACAGGTCTCCTGATATAGATCTACTATAGTATGTCTCCCGAAGTAGGTCCCCTGACGCAGGTGTAATTAAGTTGGCCTCCTGACACAGGTCCCCTGACGCAAGTCTCCCGATGCAGGTTTATTAAATGGATTCCACCGAAGCAGGTGTCCTTTCACAGGTCTCCTAAGGCAGCTCTCCTGACACATATGTCCTGATGCAGATCTCCTAAAGTTTGTCTTCTGAGGTAGGTCCCCTGACGCAGGTGTAATTAAGTGGGCCTCCTCATAAAGGTCTCCTTTCACAGGTCTGCTGATTAAGGTTTCCTAAAGATGATTCCACTGACGCAGGTCTCCTTTCACAGGTCTCTTAACGCAGGTCCCTGACACAGCTCTCGTGACGGAGATCTCCTAAAGTGCATCTCTTTAAGTATGCAGGTGTCATAAAGTGGGTCTCCTGACGCGGGTCTCCTGATGCAGGTTTCCTAAAGTGCATTCCACGTTCACAGGTCTCCTTTTACAGGTCTCCTAAGGTAGTTCCCCTGACACAGCTCTACTGTCTGAGATATCCTAAAGTACGTCTCCTAAGGTAGGTCCCCTGACGCAGGTGTTATAAGGTTGGCCTCCTGACGCAGGTGTCATAAAGTGGGCCTCCTGACGCAGGTCCCCTGACGCAGGACTCCTGATGCAGATTTCGTAAAGTGGATTCCACTGAGGCAGGTCTCCTTTCACAGGTCTCCTCAGGCAGCTCCCCTGACACAGCTCTCCTGATATAGATCTACTAAATTGCGTCTCCTGAAGTAGGTCCCCTGACGCAGGTGTAATTAAGTTGGCCTCCTGACGCAGGTCCCCTGATGCAAGTCTCTTGTTGTAGGTCTCCTAAAGTGGTTTCCATTTCGGCAGGTCTCCTTTCATAGGTCTCTTAAGGCAGCTCTCCTGACACAGCTCTCCTGACAGAGATCTGATAAAGTTCATCTTCTGAGGTAGGTTCCCAGACACAGGTGTCATAAAGTGGGCCTCGGGACGCAGGTCCGCTGACGCTGGTCTCCAGATGCAGGTTTCCTAAAGTGGATTCGACTGACGCAGGTCTCCTTTCACAGGTCTCCTAACGCAGCTCTCCTGACAAAGCTCTCCTGAAGGAGTTCTCTTAAATTGCGTCTCCTAAGATAGGTCCCCTGACGCAGGTGTCATAAAGTGGGCCTCCTGACGCTAGTCCCCTGAAGCAGGTCTCCTGATGCAGGTTTCCTAAAGTGGATTCCACTGATGCAGATCTCTTTTCACAGGTCTCCCAAGGCAGTTCCACTGACACATGTCTCCTGACGCAGATCTCCTAAAGTAAATCTCCTGAGGTACGTCCTCCGGCGCAGGTGTCATAAGGCTGGCCTCCTGACGCAGGTCCCCTGATGCAGGTCTACTGATGCATGTTTCTTAATGTGGATTCCACTGATGGAGATCTCCTTTCACAGCAATCCTAAAGCAGCTTTCTTAACACAGGTCTTCTGATATAGATCTACTATAGTTCGTCTCCTGAAGTAGGTCCCCTGACGTAGGTGTCATAAAGTGTGCCTCCTGACGCAGGTCCCCTGAAGCAGGTCTCCTATTGCAGGTTTCTTAAAGTGGTTTCCACTTCGGCATGTCTCCTTTTATAGGTCTCCTAAGGCAGCTCTCCTGACACAGCTCTCCTGATGGAGATCTGATAAGGTTCGTCTCCTGAAGTAGGTCCCCTAATGCAGGTGTCATAAAGTGGTCCTCCTGACGCAGGTCCCCTGATGCAGGCCTCCTGATGCAGGTTTCCTAACCTATATTCCACTGAATCAGGTGTCATAAAGTGGTAGCCCTGACGCAGCTCCCCTGACACAGGTCTCCTGATGCAGATCTCCTAAAATGCGTCTCCTGAGGTAGGTCCCCTGTCGCAGGTGTCATAAAGTGGGCCTCATGACGCAGGTCCCCTGACGCAGGTCTCCTGATGCAGGTTTCCTAATGTGGATTCCACTGATGCAGATCTCCTTTCACAGGACTCCTAAAGCAGCTCCCCTGACACAGGTCTCCTGATATAGATCTACTATAGTATGTCTCCCGAAGTAGGTCCCCTGATGCAGGTGTAATTAAGTTGGCCTCCTGACGCAGGTCCCCTGACGCAAGTCTCCCGATGCAGGTTTATTAAATGGATTCCGCCGAGGCAGGTGTCCTTTCACAGGTCTCCTAAGGCAGCTCTCCTGACACATATGTCCTGATGCAGATCTCCTAAAGTTTGTCTTCTGAGGTAGGTCCCCTGACGCAGGTGTAATTAAGTGGGCCTCCTCACAAAGGTCTCCTTTCACAGGTCTGCTGATTAAGGTTTCCTAAAGATGATTCCACTGACGCAGGTCTCCTTTCACAGGTCTCTTAACGCAGGTCCCTGACACAGCTCTCGTGACGGAGATCTCCTAAAGTGCATCTCTTTAAGTATGCAGGTGTCATAAAGTGGGTCTCCTGACGCAGGTCTCCTGATGCAGGTTTCCTAAAGTGCATTCCACGTTCACAGGTCTCCTTTTACAGGTCTCCTAAGGCAGTTCCCCTGACACAGCTCTCCTGTCGGAGATATCCTAAAGTACGTCTCCTAAGGTAGGTCACCTGAAGCAGGTGTTATAAGGTGGGCCTCCTGACGCAGGTGTCATATAGTGGGCCTCCTGACGCAGGTCCCCTTATACAGGTCTACTGATGCAGGTTTCCTAATGTGGATTCCACTGATGCAGATCTCCTTTCACAGCAATCCTAAAGCAGCTTCCCTGACACAGGTCTCCTGATATATATCTATTAAAGTGCGTCTCCTGAAGTAGGTCCCCTGACGCAGGTGTCATAAAGTGGGCCTCCTGACGCAGGTCCCCTGACGCAGGACTCCTGATGCAGATTTCCTAAAGTGGATTCCACTAAGGCAGGTCTCCTTTCACAGGTCTCCTCAGGCAGCTCCCCTGACACAGCTCTCCTGATGTAGATCTACTAAATTGCGTCTCCTGAAGTAGGTCCCCTGACGCAGGTGTCATAAAGTGGGCCTCCTGACGCAGGTCCCCTGAAGGAGGTCTCCTGATTCAGGTTTCCCAAAGTGGATTCCACTGCCTCAGTTCTCTTTTCACAGGTGTCCAAAGGCAGTTTCCCTGACACAGCTCTCCATACGGAGATCTCTTAAATTGCATCCCCTGAGGTTGGTCCCCTGGCACAGGTGTCATTTAGTGAGCCTCCTGTTGCAGGTCTCCTATTGCAGGTTTCCTAAAGTGGTTTTCACTTCGGCAGGTCTCCTTTCATAGGTCTCCTAAGGCAGCTCCCCTGACACAGCTCTCCTGACGGAGATCTGATAAAGTTCGACTTCTGAGGTAGGTTCCCAGACACAGGTGTCATAAAGTGGACCTCCTGACGCAGGTCTCCTGATGCAGGTTTCCTAAAGTGGATTCGACTGACGCAGGTCTCCTTTCACAGGTCTCCTAACGCAGCTCCCATGACAAAGCTCTCCTGAAGGAGTTCTCTTAAAGTGTGTCTCCTAAGTTATGTCCCCTGACGCAGATGTTATAAGGTGGGCCTCCTGACGCAGGTATCATATAGTGGGCCTCCTGACGCAGGTCCCCTGATGCAGGTCTACTGATGCACGTCTCCTAGTGTGGATTCCACTGACACAGATCTCCTTTCACAGCAATCCTAAAGCAGCTCCCCTAATACACAGGTCTCCTGATATAGATCTACTAAAATGCGTCTCCTGAAGTAGGTCCGCTGACGCAGGTGTCATATAGTGGGCCTCCTAAGGCAGTTCCCCTGACGCAGGTCTCCTGATATAGATCTACTATAGTATGTCTCCCGAAGTAGGTCCCCTGACGCAGGTGTAATTAAGTGGGCCTCCTAACGCAGGTCCCCTGATACAGGTCTACTGATGCATGTTTGCTAATGTGGATTCCACTGATGAAGATCTCCTTTCACAGCAATCCTAAAGCAGCTTCCCTGACACAGGTCTCTTGATATAGATCTACTATAGTATGTCTCCCGAAGTAGGTCCCCTGACGCAGGTGTAATTAAGTTGGCCTCCTGACGCAGGTCCCCTGACGCAAGTCTCCCGATGCAGGTTTATTAAATGGATTCCACCGAGGCAGGTGTCCTTTCACAGGTCTCCTAAGGCAGCTCTCCTGACACATGTGTCCTGATGCAGATCTCCTAAAGTTTGTTTTCTGAGGTAGGTCCCCTGACGCAGGTGTAATTAAGTGGGCCTCCTCACAAAGGTCTCCTTTCACAGGTGTGCTGATTCAGGTTTCCTAAAGATGATTCCACTGACGCAGGTCTCCTTTCACAGGTCTCTTAACGCAGGTCCCTGACACAGCTCTCGTGACGGAGATCTCCTAAAGTGCATCTCTTTAAGTATGCAGGTGTCATAAAGTGGGTCTCCTGACGCAGGTCTCCTGATGCAGGTTTCCTAAAGTGCATTCCACGTTCACAGGTCTCCTTTTACAGATCTCCTAACGTAGCTCCCCTGACAAAGCTCTCCTGAAGGAGTTCTCTTAAAGTGTGTCTCCTAAGTTATGTCCCTTGACGCAGATGTTATAAGGTGGGCCTCCTGACGCAGATATCATATAATGGGCCTCCTGACGCAGGTCCCCTTATACAGGTCTACTGATGCAGGTTTCCTAATGTGGATTCCACTGATGCAGATCTTCTTTTCACAGCAATCCTAAAGCAGCTCCCCTGACACAGGTCTCCTGATATAGATCTATTAAAGTGCGTCTCCTGAAGTAGGTCCCCTGACGCAGGTGTCATAAAGTGGGCCTCCTGACGCAGGTCCCCTGACGCAGGACTCCTGATGCAGATTTCCTAAAGTGGATTCCACTGAGGAAGGTCTCCTTTCACAGGTCTCCTCAGGCAGCTCCCCTGACACAGGTCTCCATATATAGATCTCCTAAAGTGCGTCTCCTGAAGTAGGTCCCCTGACGCAGGTGTCATAAAGTGGGCCTTGTGAAGAAGGTCCCCTAAAGAGGGGCTCCTGACGAAGGTGTCATAAAGTGGGCCTCCTGATGCAGGTCCCCTGAGACAGGTCTACTGATGCATGTTTCCTAATATTTATTCCGCTGATGCAGATCTCCTTTCACAAGACTCCTTAAGCAGCTCCCCTGACACAGGTCTCCTGATAAAGATCTCCTAAAGTGCATCTCCAGAAGTAGGTCCCCTGACTCAGGTGTCATAAAGTGGGCCTCCTGATGCAGGTGTCATAAAGTGGGTCTCCTGACGCATGTGTCTCCTGATGCAGGTTTCCTAAAGTGCATTCCACGGACACAGGTCTCCTTTTACAGGTCTCCTAAGGCAGTTCCCCTGACACAGCTCTCCTGTCGGAGATATCCTAAAGTACGTCTCCTAAAGTAGGTCCCCTGACGCAGGTGTTGTAAGGTGGGCCTCCTGACGCAAGTGACATAAAGTGGGCCTCCTGACGCAGGTCCCCTTATGCAAGTCTCCCGATGGAGATTTATTAAATGGATTCCACCAAGGCAGGTGTCCTTTCACAGGTCTCCTAAGGCAGTTCTCCTGACACATGTGTCCTGATGCAGATCTCCTAAAGTTTGTCTTCTGAGGTAGGTCCCCTGACGCAGGTGTAATTAAGTGGGCCTCCTCACAAAGGTCTCCTTTCACTGGTCTCTTAACGCAGGTCCCTGACACAGCTCTCGTGACGGAGATCTCCTAAAGTGAATCTCTTTAAGTATGCAGGTGTCATAAAGTGGGTCTACTGACGCAGGTCCCCTGATGCAGGTCTACTGATGCATGTTTCCTAATGTGGATTCCACTGATGGAGATCTCCTTTCATAGCAATCCTAAAGCAGATTTCCTGACACAGGTCTCCTGATATAGATCTATTGAAGTGCCTCTCCTGAAGTAGGTCCCCTGACGCAGGTGTCATAAAGTGGGCCTCCTGACGCAGGTCCCCTGACGCAGGTCTCCTGATGCAGATTTCCTAAAGTGGATTCCACTGATGGAGATCTCCTTTCACGGCAGTCCTAAAGCAGCTTCCCTGACACACGTCTCCTGATATAGATCTACTATAGTTCGTCTCCTGAAGTAGGTCCCCTGACGCAGGTGTCATAAAGTGGACCTCCTGACGTTGGTCCCCCGAAGGAGGTCTCCTGATATAGGATTCCTAAAGTGGATTCTACTGATTGAGATCTCCTTTCACAGCAATCCTAAAGCAGCTTCCCTGACACAGGTCTCCTGATATAGATCTACTATAGTTCGTCTCCTGAAGTAGGTCCCCTGACGCAGGTATCATATAGTGGGCCTCCTGACGCAGGTCCCCTGACGCAGGTCTCCTGATGCAGATTTCCTAAAGTGGATTCCACTGATGGAGATCTCCTTTCACGGCAGTCCTAAAGCAGCTTCCCTGACACACGTCTCCTGATATAGATCTACTATAGTTCATCTCCTGAAGTAGGTCCCCTGACGCAGGTGTCATAAAGTGGACCTCCTGACGTTGGTCCCCCGAAGGAGGTCTCCTGATATAGGATTCCTAAAGTGGATTCTACTGATTGAGATCTCCTTTCACAGCAATCCTAAAGCAGCTTCCCTGACACAGGTCTCCTGATATAGATCTACTATAGTTCGTCTCCTGAAGTAGGTCCCCTGACGCAGGTATCATATAGTGGGCCTCCTGACGCAGGTCCCCTGACGCAGGTCTCCTGATGCAGATTTCCTAAAGTGGATTCCACTGATGGAGCTCTCTTTTCACGGCAGTCCTAAAGCAGCTTCCCTGACACACGTCTCCTGATATAGATCTACTATAGTTCGTCTCCTGAAGTAGGTCCCCTGACGCAGGTGTCATAAAGTGGACCTCCTGACGCTGGTCCCCCGAAGGAGGTCTCCTGATATAGGATTCCTAAAGTGGATTCTACTGATTGAGATCTCCTTTCACAGCAATCCTAAAGCAGCTCCCCTGACACAGGTCTCCTGATATAGATCTACTAAAGTGCATCTCCTGAAGTAGGTCCGCTGACGCAGGTGTCATATAGTGGGCCTCCTAGGGCAGTTTCCCTGACGCAGGTCTCTTGATGCAGATTTCCTAAAGTGGATTCCACTGAGGCAGGTCTCCTTTCACAGGTCTCCTCATGCAGTTCCCCTGACACAGGTTCCCTGATATAGATCTACTAAAATGCGTCTCCTAAGTTAGGTCCCCTGATGCAGGTGTCATAAAGTGGGCGTCCTGACGCTAGTCCCCTGAAGCAGGTCTCCTTATGCAGGTTTCCTAAAGTGGATTCCACTGATGCAGATTTTCTTTCACAGGTCTCCTAAGGCAGTTCCCCTGACACATGTCTCCTGATGCAGATCTCCTAAAGTAAATCTCCCGAGGTAGGTCCTCTGACGCAGGTGTCATAAAGTGGGCCTCCTAACGCAGGTCCCCTGATACAAGTCTACTGATGCATGTTCACTAATGTGGATTCCACTGATGGAGATCTCCTTTCACAGCAATTCTAAAGCAGCTTCCCTGACACAGGTCTCCTCATATAGATCTACTATAGTATGTCTCCCGAAGTAGGTCCCCTGACGCAGGTGTAATTAAGTTGGCCTCCTGACACAGGTCCCCTGACGCAAGTCTCCCGATGCAGGTTTATTAAATGGATTCCACCGAAGCAGGTGTCCTTTCACAGGTCTCCTAAGGCAGCTCTCCTGACACATGTGTCCTGATGCAGATCTCCTAAAGTTTGTCTTCTGAGGTAGGTCCCCTGACGCAGGTGTAATTAAGTGGGCCTCCTCACAAAGGTCTCCTTTCACAGGTCTCCTCATGCAGCTCCCCTGACACAGGTTCCCTGATATAGATCTACTAAAATGCGTCTCCTAAGTTAGGTCCCCTGATGCAGGTGTCATAAAGTGGGCGTCCTGACGCTAGTCCCCTGAAGCAGGTCTCCTTATGCAGGTTTCCTAAAGTGGATTCCACTGATGCAGATCTTCTTTCACAGGTCTCCTAAGGCAGTTCCCCTGACACATGTCTCCTGATGCAGATCTCCTAAAGTAAATCTCCTGAGGTAGGTCCTCTGACGCAGGTGTCATAAAGTGGGCCTCCTAACGCAGGTCCCCTGATACAAGTCTACTGATGCATGTTCACTAATGTGGATTCCACTGATGGAGATCTCCTTTCACAGCAATTCTAAAGCAGCTTCCCTGACACAGGTCTCCTGATATAGATCTACTATAGTATGTCTCCGAAGTAGGTCCCCTGACGCAGGTGTAATTAAGTTGGCCTCCTGACGCAGGTCCCCTGATGCAAGTCTCCTGTTGTAGGTCTCCTAAAGTGGTTTCCATTTCGGCAGGTCTCCTTTCATAGGTCTCTTAAGGCAGCTCTCCTGACACAGCTCTCCTGACAGAGATCTGATAAAGTTCATCTTCTGAGGTAGGTTCCCAGACACAGGTGTCATAAAGTGGGCCTCGGGACGCAGGTCCGCTGACGCTGGTCTCCAGATGCAGGTTTCCTAAAGTGGATTCGACTGACGCAGGTCTCCTTTCACAGGTCTCCTAACGCAGCTCTCCTGACAAAGCTCTCCTGAAGGAGTTCTCTTAAAGTGCGTCTCCTAAGATAGGTCCCCTGACGCAGGTGTCATAAAGTGGGCGTCCTGACGCTAGTCCCCTGAAGCAGGTCTCCTGATGCAGGTTTCCTAAAGTGGATTCCACTGATGCAGATCTCTTTTCACAGGTCTCCCAAGGCAGTTCCACTGACACATGTCTCCTGACGCAGATCTCCTAAAGTAAATCTCCTGAGGTACGTCCTCCGGCGCAGGTGTCATAAGGCTGGCCTCCTGACGCAGGTCCCCTGATGCAGGTCTACTGATGCATGTTTCTTAATGTGGATTCCACTGATGGAGATCTCCTTTCACAGCAATCCTAAAGCAGCTTTCTTAACACAGGTCTTCTGATATAGATCTACTATAGTTCGTCTCCTGAAGTAGGTCCCCTGATGTAGGTGTCATAAAGTGTGCCTCCTGACGCAGGTCCCCTGAAGCAGGTCTCCTATTGCAGGTTTCTTAAAGTGGTTTCCACTTCGGCATGTCTCCTTTTATAGGTCTCCTAAGGCAGCTCTCCTGACACAGCTCTCCTGATGGAGATCTGATAAGGTTCGTCTCCTGAAGTAGGTCCCCTGATGCAGGTGTCATAAAGTGGTCCTCCTGACGCAGGTCCCCTGATGCAGGCCTCCTGATGCAGGTTTCCTAACCTATATTCCACTGAATCAGGTGTCATAAAGTGGTACCCCTGACGCCGCTCCCCTGACACAGGTCTCCTGATGCAGATCTCCAAAAATGCGTCTCCTGAGGTAGGTCCCCTGTCGCAGGTGTCATAAAGTGGGACTCATGACGCAGGTCCCCTGACGCAGGTCTCCTGATGCAGGTTTCCTAATGTGGATTCCACTGATGCAGATCTCCTTTCACAGGACTCCTAAAGCAGCTCCCCTGACACAGGTCTCCATATATAGATCTCCTAAAGTAAATCTCCTGAAGTAGGTCCCCTGACGCAGGTGTCATAATGTGGGCCTTATGACGAAGGTCCCCTAAAGAGGGCCTCCTGATGCAGGTTTCCTAAAGTGGATTCCACTAACACAGGTCTCCTTTCACAGGTTTATTAAGTCAATTGCCCTAACACAGCTCTCCAGACAGAGTTCTCCTAAAGTAGATCTCCTAAGGTAGATCCCTGTACGCATCTTTTATAAGCTGTACCTCCTGACGCAGGTGTCATTAAGTGGGCCTCCTGACGCAGGTCCCCTGAGACAGGTCTACTGATGCATGTTTCCTAATGTTTATTCCGCTGATGCAGATCTCCTTTCACAGAACTCCTTAAGCAGCTCCCCTGACACAGGTGTCCTGAAGGAGATCTCTTAAAGTGCGTTTCTTAAGATAGGTCCCCTGATGCAGGTGTCATAAAGTGGGCCTCCTGACGCTAGTCTCCTGATGCAGGTTTCCTAAAGTGGATTCCACTGATGCAGATCTCCTTTCACAGCAATCCTAAAGCAGCTCCCCTGACACAGATCTGCTGTTATAGGTCTACTAAAGTGCGTCTCCTGAAGTAGGTCCGCTGACGCAGGTGTCATATAGTGGGCCTCCCGACGCAGGTCCCCTGACGCAGGTCTCCTAATGCAGATTTCCTAAAGTGGATTCCACTTAGGCAGGTCTCCTTTCACAGGTCTCCTAAGGCAGTTCCCCTGACACATGTCTCCTGACGCAGATCTCCTAAAGTAAGTCTCCTGAGGTAGGTCCTCTGGCGCAGGTGTCATAAAGTTGGCCTCCTGACGCAGCTCCCCTGAAGCAGGTCTACTGATGCATGTTTCCTAATGTGGATTCCACTGATACAGATCCCCTTTCACAGCAATTCTAAAGCAGCTCCCCTGACACAGGTCTCCTGATATAGATCTATTAAAGTGTGTCTCCTGAAGTAGGTCCCCTGACGCAGGTGTCATAAAGGGGTCCTCCTGACGCAGGTCCCCTGAAGCAGGTCTCCTGATGCAGGTTTCCTAATGTGGATTCCACTGATTCAGATCTCCTTTCACAGCAATCCTAAAGCAGCTCCCCTGACACAGGTCTCCTGATATAGATCTATTAAAGTGCGTCTCCTGAAGTAGGTCCCCTGACGCAGGTGTCATAAAGTGGGCCTCCTGACACAGGTCCCATGACGCAGGTCTCCTGATGCAGATTTCCTAAATTGGATTCCACTGAGCCAGGTCTCCTTTCACAGGTCTCCTCAGGCAGCTCCCCTGACACAGGTCTCCTGATATAGATCTATTAAAGTGCGTCTCCTGAAGTAAGTCCCCTGACGCAGGTGTCATATAGTGGGCCTCCCTATGCAGGTCCCCTGACGCAGGTCTCCTGATGCAGATTTCCTAAAATGGATTCCACTGAGGCAGGTCTACTTTCACAGGTCTCCTCAGGCAGCTCCCCTGACACAGGTCTCCTGATATAGATCTACTAAACTGGGTCTCCTGAAGTAGGTCCGCTGACGCAGGTGTCATAAAGTGGTCCTCCTGACGCAGGTCCCCTGAAGCAGGTCTCCTGATGCAGGTTTCCTAATGTGGATTCCACTGATGCAGATCTCCTTTCACAGGAATCCTAAAGCAGCTCCCCTGACACAGGTCTCCTGATATAGATCTATTAAAGTGCGTCTCCTGAAGTAAGTCCCTTTACGCAGATGTTAAAAGGTTGGCCTCCTGACGCAGGTGTCATATAGTGGGCCTTCTGACGCAGGTCCCCTGATGCAGGTCTACTGATGCATGTTTCCTAATGTGGATTCCACTGATACAGATCTCCTTTTACAGCAGTCCTAGAGCAGCTTCCCTGACACACGTCTCCTGATATAGATCTACTATAATTCGTCTCCTGAAGTAGGTCCCCTAACGTAGGTGTCATAAAGTAGGCCTCCTGACGCAGGTCCCCTGAAGCAGGTTTCCTATTGCAGGTTTCTTAAAGTGGTTTCCACTTCGGCAGGTCTCCTTTCATAGGTCTCCTAAGGCAGCTCTCCTGACACAGCTCTCCTGATGGAGATCTGATAAAGTGCGTCTCCTGAAGTAGGTCCCCTGATGCAGGTGTCATAAAGTGGGCCTCCTGACGCAGGTCCCCTGATGCAGGTCTACTGATGCAGTTTTCCTAAAGTGGATTCCACTGAGGCAGGTCTCCTTTCACAGGTCTCCTCAGGCAGCTCCCCTGACACAGGTCTCCTGATATAGATCTACTAAATTGCATCTCCTGAAGTAGGTCCCCTGACGCAGGTGTCACATAGTGGGCCTCCTGACGAAGGTCCCTTGATGCAGGTCTACTGATGCATGTTTCCTAATGTGGATTCCACTGATACAGATCTCCTTTCACAGCAATCCTAAAGCAGCTCCCCTGACACAGATCTGCTGTTATAGGTCTACTAAAGTGCGTCTCCTGAAGTAGGTCCGCTGACGCAGGTGTCATATAGTGGGCCTCCCGACGCAGGTCCCCTGACGCAGGTCTCCTGATGCAGATTTCCTAAAGTGGATTCCACTTAGGCAGGTCTCCTTTCACAGGTCTCCTAAGGCAGTTCCCCTGACACATGTCTCCTGACGCAGATCTCCTAAAGTAAGTCTCCTGAGGTAGGTCCTCTGGCGCAGGTGTCATAAGTTGGCCTCCTGACGCAGGTCCCCTGATGCAGGTCTACTGATGCATGTTTCCTAATGTGGATTCCACTGATACAGATCCCCTTTCACAGCAATTCTAAAGCAGCTCCCTGACACAGGTCTCCTGATATAGATCTATTAAAGTGCGTCTCCTGAAGTAGGTCCCCTGACGCAGGTGTCATAAAGGGGTCCTCCTGACGCAGGTCCCCTGAAGCAGGTCTCCTGATGCAGGTTTCCTAATGTGGATTCCACTGATTCAGATCTCCTTTCACAGCAATCCTAAAGCAGCTCCCCTGACACAGGTCTCCTGATATAGATCTATTAAAGTGCATCTCCTGAAGTAGGTCCTCTGACGCAGGTGTCATAAAGTGGGCCTCCTGACGCAGGTCCCATGACGCAGGTCTCCTGATGCAGATTTCCTAAATTGGATTCCACTGAGCCAGGTCTCCTTTCACAGGTCTCCTCAGGCAGCTCCCCTGACACAGGTCTCCTGACGGAGATCTGATAAAGTTCATCTTCTGAGGTAGGTTCCCAGACACAGGTGTCATAAAGTGGGCCTCCTGACGCAGGTCTCCTGATGCAGATTTTCTAAAGTGGATTCCACTGAGGCAGGTCTCCTTTCACAGGTCTCCTCAGGCAGCTCCCCTGACACAGGTCTCCTGATATAGATCTACTAAATTGCGTCTCCTGAAGGAGGTCCCCTGACGCAGGTGTCATATAGTGGGCCTCCTGACGCAGGTCCCTTGATGCAGGTCTACTGATGCATGTTTCCTAATGTGGATTCCACTGATACAGATCTCCTTTTACAGCAATCCTAAAGCAGCTCACCTGACACAGGTCTCCTGATATAGATCTACTAAACTGCAGCTCCTGAAGTAGGTCCCCTGACGCAGGTGTCATAAAGTGGGCCTCCTGACGCAGGTCCCCTGACGCAGGTCTCCTGATGCAGATTTCCTAAAGTGGATTCCACTGATGGAGATCTCCTTTAATAGCAGTCCTAAAGCAGCTTCCCTGACACACGTCTCCTGATATAGATCTACTATAGTTCATCTCCTGAAGTAGGTCCCCTGACGCAGGTGTCATAAAGTGGTCCTCCTTATGCAGGTCCCCTGAAGCAGGTCTCCTGATGCAGGTTTCCTAATGTGGATTCCACTGATGCAGATCTCCTTTCACAGGAATCCTAAAGCAGCTCCCCTTACACAGGTCTCCTGTTATAGATCTATTAAAGTGCGTCTCCTGAAGTAAGTCCCCTGACGCAGGTGTCATATAGTGGGCCTCCCTATGCAGGTCCCCTGACGCAGGTCTCCTGATGCAGATTTCCTAAAATGGATTCCACTGAGGCAGGTCTACTTTCACAGGTCTCCTCAGGCAGCTCCCCTGACACAGGTCTCCTGATATAGATCTACTAAACTGCGTCTCCTGAAGTAGGTCCGCTGACGCAGGTGTCATAAAGTGGTCCTCCTGACGCAGGTCCCCTGAAGCAGGTCTCCTGATGCAGGTTTCCTAATGTGGATTCCACTGATGCAGATCTCCTTTCACAGGACTCCTAAAGCAGCTCCCCTGACACAGGTCCCCATATATAGATCTCCTAAAGTGCGTCTCCTGAAGTAGGTCCCCTGACACAGGTGTCATAAAGTGGGCCTTGTGACGAAGGTCCCCTAAAGCAGGCCTCCTGATGCAGGTTTCCTAAAGTGGATTTGACTGACGCAGGTCTCCTTTCACAGGTCTCCTAACGCAGCTCCCCTGACGAAGCTCTCCTGAAGGAGTTCTCTTAAAGTGCGTCTCCTAAGGTAGGTCCCCTGACGCAGATGTTATAAGGTGGGCCTCCTGACGCAGGTGTCATAAAGTGGGCCTCCTGACGCAGGTCCCCAGACGCAGGTCTCATGATTCAGGTTCACTAAAGTGTATTCCACTGACGCTGGTCTCCTTTCACAGGTCGACTAAGTCAGCTCCCCTGCCACATGTCTTCCGACGTGGATCTCCAAACGTGGGGCTCCTGAGGTACGTCCCCTGACACAGGTGTCATAAAGTGGACCTCCTGACGCAGGTCCTCCGAAGCAGGTCTCCTGATGCAGGTTTACCAAAGTGGATTCCACTGCCTCAGTTCTCCTTTCACAGGTGTCCAAAGGCAGTTCCCCTGACACAGCTCTCCATATGGAGATCTCTTAAATTGCATCCCCTGAGGTTGGTCCCCTGGCACAGGTGTCGTTTAGTGAGCCTCCTGTTGCAGGTCTCCTATTGCAGGTTTCCTAAAGTGGTTTCCACTTCGGCAGGTCTCCTTTCATAAGTCTCCTAAGGCAGCTCCCCTGATACAGCTCTCCTGACGGAGATCTGATGAAGTTCGTCTTCTGAGGTAGGTTCCCAGACACAGGTGTCATAAAGTAGACCTCCGGACGCAGGTCCCCTTACGCAGGTCTCCTGATGCAGGTTTCCTAAAGTGGATTCGACTGACGCAGGTCTCCTTTCACAGGTCTCCTAACACAGCTCACCTGATAAAGCTCTCCTTACGGAGTTCTCTTAAAGTGCGTCTCCTAAGGTAGGTCCCCTGACGCAGGTGTTATAAGGTGGGCCTCCTGACGCAGGTCCCCTGATGCAGGTCTCCTGATGCAGATTTCCTAAAGTGGATTCCACTGAGGCAGGTCTCCTTTCACAGGTCTCCTCAGGCAGCTCCCCTGAGACAGGTCTCCTGACGCAGATCTCCTAAAGTAAATCTCCTGAGGTAGGTCCTCTGACGCAAGTGTCATAAAGTGGGCCTCCTGAGGCAGGTCCCCTGATGCAGGTCTACTGATGCATGTTTCCTAAAGTGGATTCCACTTAGGCAGGTCTCCTTTCACAGGTCTCCTAAGGCAGTTCCCCTGACACATGTCTCCTGACGCAGATCTCCTAAAGTAAGTCTCCTGAGGTAGGTCCTCTGGCGCAGGTGTCATAAAGTTGGCCTCCTGACGCAGGTCCCCTGATGCAGGTCTACTGATGCATGTTTCCTAATGTGGATTCCACTGATACAGATCCCCTTTCACAGCAATTCTAAAGCAGCTCCCCTGACACAGGTCTCCTGATATAGATCTATTAAAGTGCGTCTCCTGAAGTAGGTCCCCTGACGCAGGTGTCATAAAGGGGTCCTCCTGACGCAGGTCCCCTGAAGCAGGTCTCCTGATGCAGGTTTCCTAATGTGGATTCCACTGATTCAGATCTCCTTTCACAGCAATCCTAAAGCAGCTCCCCTGACACAGGTCTCCTGATATAGATCTATTAAAGTGCGTCTCCTGAAGTAGGTCCTCTGACGCAGGTGTCATAAAGTGGGCCTCCTGACGCAGGTCCCATGACGCAGGTCTCCTGATGCAGATTTCCTAAATTGGATTCCACTGAGCCAGGTCTCCTTTCATAGGTCTCCTCAGGCAGCTCCCCTGACACAGGTCTCCTGACGGAGATCTGATAAAGTTCATCTTCTGAGGTAGGTTCCCAGACACAGGTGTCATAAAGTGGGCCTCCTGACGCAGGTCTCCTGATGCAGATTTTCTAAAGTGGATTCCACTGAGGCAGGTCTCCTTTCACAGGTCTCCTCAGGCAGCTCCCCTGACACAGGTCTCCTGATATAGATCTACTAAATTGCGTCTCCTGAAGGAGGTCCCCTGACGCAGGTGTCATATAGTGGGCCTCCTGACGCAGGTCCCTTGATGCAGGTCTACTGATGCATGTTTCCTAATGTGGATTCCACTGATACAGATCTCCTTTTACAGCAATCCTAAAGCAGCTAACCTGACACAGGTCTCCTGATATAGATCTACTAAACTGCAGCTCCTGAAGTAGGTCCCCTGACGCAGGTGTCATAAAGTGGGCCTCCTGACGCAGGTCCCCTGACGCAGGTCTCCTGATGCAGCTTTCCTAAAGTGGATTCCACTGATGGAGATCTCCTTTCATAGCAGTCCTAAAGCAGCTTCCCTGACACACGTCTCCTGATATAGATCTACTATAGTTCATCTCCTGAAGTAGGTCCCCTGACGCAGGTGTCATAAAGTGGTCCTCCTTATGCAGGTCCCCTGAAGCAGGTCTCCTGATGCAGGTTTCCTAATGTGGGTTCCACTGATGCAGATCTGCTTTCACAGGAATCCTAAAGCAGCTCCCCTTACAAAGGTCTCCTGTTATAGATCTATTAAAGTGCGTCTCCTGAAGTAAGTCCCCTGACGCAGGTGTCATATAGTGGGCCTCCCTATGCAGGTCCCCTGACGCAGGTCTCCTGATGCAGATTTCCTAAAATGGATTCCACTGAGGCAGGTCTACTTTCACAGGTCTCCTCAGGCAGCTCCCCTGACACAGGTCTCCTGATATAGATCTACTAAATTGCGTCTCCTTAAGTAGGTCCGCTGACGCAGGTGTCATAAAGTGGTCCTCCTGACGCAGGTCCCCTGAAGCAGGTCTCCTGATGCAGGTTTCCTAATGTGGATTCCACTGATGCAGATCTCCTTTCACAGGACTCCTAAAGCAGCTCCCCTGACACAGGTCCCCATATATAGATCTCCTAAAGTGCGTCTCCTGAAGTAGGTCCCCTGACACAGGTGTCATAAAGTGGGCCTTGTGACGAAGGTCCCCTAAAGCAGGCCTCCTGATGCAGGTTTCCTAAAGTGGATTTGACTGACGCAGGTCTCCTTTCACAGGTCTCCTAACGCAGCTCCCCTGACAAAGCTCTCCTGAAGGAGTTCTCTTAAAGTGCGTCTCCTAAGGTAGGTCCCCTGACGCAGATGTTATAAGGTGGGCCTCCTGACGCAGGTGTCATAAAGTGGGCCTCCTGACGCAGGTCCCCAGACGCAGGTCTCATGATTCAGGTTTACTAAAGTGTATTCCACTGACGCTGGTCTCCTTTCACAGGTCGACTAAGTCAGCTCCCCTGCCACATGTCTTCCGACGTGGATCTCCAAACGTGGGGCTCCTGAGGTACGTCCCCTGACACAGGTGTCATAAAGTGGACCTCCTGACGCAGGTCCTCCGAAGCAGGTCTCCTGATGCAGGTTTACCAAAGTGGATTCCACTGCCTCAGTTCTCCTTTCACAGGTGTCCAAAGGCAGTTCCCCTGACACAGGTTCCCTGATATAGATCTACTAAAATGCGTCTCCTAAGTTAGGTCCCCTGATGCAGGTGTCATAAAGTGGGCGTCCTGACGCTAGTCCCCTGAAGCAGGTCTCCTTATGCAGGTTTCCTAAAGTGGATTCCACTGATGCAGATTTTCTTTCACAGGTCTCCTAAGGCAGTTCCCCTGACACATGTCTCCTGATGCAGATCTCCTAAAGTAAATCTCCCGAGGTAGGTCCTCTGACGCAGGTGTCATAAAGTGGGCCTCCTAACGCAGGTCCCCTGATACAAGTCTACTGATGCATGTTCACTAATGTGGATTCCACTGATGGAGATCTCCTTTCACAGCAATTCTAAAGCAGCTTCCCTGACACAGGTCTCCTCATATAGATCTACTATAGTATGTCTCCCGAAGTAGATCCCCTGAAGCAGGTGTAATTAAGTTGGCCTCCTGACACAGGTCCCCTGACGCAAGTCTCCCGATGCAGGTTTATTAAATGGATTCCACCGAAGCAGGTGTCCTTTCACAGGTCTCCTAAGGCAGCTCTCCTGACACATGTGTCCTGATGCAGATCTCCTAAAGTTTGTCTTCTGAGGTAGGTCCCCTGACGCAGGTGTAATTAAGTGGGCCTCCTCACAAAGGTCTCCTTTCACAGGTCTCCTCATGCAGCTCCCCTGACACAGGTTCCCTGATATAGATCTACTAAAATGCGTCTCCTAAGTTAGGTCCCCTGATGCAGGTGTCATAAAGTGGGCGTCCTGACGCTAGTCCCCTGAAGCAGGTCTCCTTATGCAGGTTTCCTAAAGTGGATTCCACTGATGCAGATCTTCTTTCACAGGTCTCCTAAGGCAGTTCCCCTGACACATGTCTCCTGATGCAGATCTCCTAAAGTAAATCTCCTGAGGTAGGTCCTCTGACGCAGGTGTCATAAAGTGGGCCTCCTAACGCAGGTCCCCTGATACAAGTCTACTGATGCATGTTCACTAATGTGGATTCCACTGATGGAGATCTCCTTTCACAGCAATTCTAAAGCAGCTTCCCTGACACAGGTCTCCTGATATAGATCTACTATAGTATGTCTCCCGAAGTAGGTCCCCTGACGCAGGTGTAATTAAGTTGGCCTCCTGACGCAGGTCCCCTGATGCAAGTCTCCTGTTGTAGGTCTCCTAAAGTGGTTTCCATTTCGGCAGGTCTCCTTTCATAGGTCTCTTAAGGCAGCTCTCCTGACACAGCTCTCCTGACAGAGATCTGATAAAGTTCATCTTCTGAGGTAGGTTCCCAGACACAGGTGTCATAAAGTGGGCCTCGGGACGCAGGTCCGCTGACGCTGGTCTCCAGATGCAGGTTTCCTAAAGTGGATTCGACTGACGCAGGTCTCCTTTCACAGGTCTCCTAACGCAGCTCTCCTGACAAAGCTCTCCTGAAGGAGTTCTCTTAAAGTGCGTCTCCTAAGATAGGTCCCCTGACGCAGGTGTCATAAAGTGGGCGTCCTGACGCTAGTCCCCTGAAGCAGGTCTCCTGATGCAGGTTTCCTAAAATGGATTCCACTGATGCAGATCTCTTTTCACAGGTCTCCCAAGGCAGTTCCACTGACACATGTCTCCTGACGCAGATCTCCTAAAGTAAATCTCCTGAGGTACGTCCTCCGGCGCAGGTGTCATAAGGCTGGCCTCCTGACGCAGGTCCCCTGATGCAGGTCTACTGATGCATGTTTCTTAATGTGGATTCCACTGATGGAGATCTCCTTTCACAGCAATCCTAAAGCAGCTTTCTTAACACAGGTCTTCTGATATAGATCTACTATAGTTCGTCTCCTGAAGTAGGTCCCCTGACGTAGGTGTCATAAAGTGTGCCTCCTGACGCAGGTCCCCTGAAGCAGGTCTCCTATTGCAGGTTTCTTAAAGTGGTTTCCACTTCGGCATGTCTCCTTTTATAGGTCTCCTAAGGCAGCTCTCCTGACACAGCTCTCCTGATGGAGATCTGATAAGGTTCGTCTCCTGAAGTAGGTCCCCTGATGCAGGTGTCATAAAGTGGTCCTCCTGACGCAGGTCCCCTGATGCAGGCCTCCTGATGCAGGTTTCCTAACCTATATTCCACTGAATCAGGTGTCATAAAGTGGTACCCCTGACGCCGCTCCCCTGACACAGGTCTCCTGATGCAGATCTCCTAAAATGCGTCTCCTGAGGTAGGTCCCCTGTCGCAGGTGTCATAAAGTGGGCCTCATGACGCAGGTCCCCTGACGCAGGTCTCCTGATGCAGGTTTCCTAATGTGGATTCCACTGATGCAGATCTCCTTTCACAGCAATCCTAAAGCAGCTCCCCTGACACAGATCTGCTGTTATAGGTCTACTAAAGTGCGTCTCCTGAAGTAGGTCCGCTGACGCAGGTGTCATATAGTGGGCCTCCCGACGCAGGTCCCCTGACGCAGGTCTCCTGATGCAGATTTCCTAAAGTGGATTCCACTTAGGCAGGTCTCCTTTCACAGGTCTCCTAAGGCAGTTCCCCTGACACATGTCTCCTGACGCAGATCTCCTGAAGTAAGTCTCCTGAGGTAGGTCCTCTGGCGCAGGTGTCATAAAGTTGGCCTCCTGACGCAGGTCCCCTGATGCAGGTCTACTGATGCATGTTTCCTAATGTGGATTCCACTGATACAGATCCCCTTTCACAGCAATTCTAAAGCAGCTCCCCTGACACAGGTCTCCTGATATAGATCTATTAAAGTGCGTCTCCTGAAGTAGGTCCCCTGACGCAGGTGTCATAAAGGGGTCCTCCTGACACAGGTCCCCTGAAGCAGGTCTCCTGATGCAGGTTTCCTAATGTGGATTCCACTGATTCAGATCTCCTTTCACAGCAATCCTAAAGCAGCTCCCCTGACACAGGTCTCCTGATATAGATCTATTAAAGTGCGTCTCCTGAAGTAGGTCCCCTGACGCAGGTGTCATAAAGTGGGCCTCCTGACGCAGGTCCCATGACGCAGGTCTCCTGATGCAGATTTCCTAAATTGGATTCCACTGAGCCAGGTCTCCTTTCACAGGTCTCCTCAGGCAGCTCCCCTGACACAGGTCTCCTGATATAGATCTATTAAAGTGCGTCTCCTGAAGTAAGTCCCCTGACGCAGGTGTCATATAGTGGGCCTCCCTATGCAGGTCCCCTGACGCAGGTCTCCTGATGCAGATTTCCTAAAATGGATTCCACTGAGGCAGGTCTACTTTCACAGGTCTCCTCAGGCAGCTCCCCTGACACAGGTCTCCTGATATAGATCTACTAAACTGGGTCTCCTAAAGTAGGTCCGCTGACGCAGGTGTCATAAAGTGGTCCTCCTGACGCAGGTCCCCTGAAGCAGGTCTCCTGATGCAGGTTTCCTAATGTGGATTCCACTGATGCAGATCTCCTTTCACAGGAATCCTAAAGCAGCTCCCCTGACACAGGTCTCCTGATATAGATCTATTAAAGTGCGTCTCCTGAAGTAACTCCCTTTACGCAGATGTTAAAAGGTTGGCCTCCTGACGCAGGTGTCATATAGTGGGCCTTCTGACGCAGGTCCCCTGATGCAGGTCTACTGATGCATGTTTCCTAATGTGGATTCCACTGATACAGATCTCCTTTTACAGCAGTCCTAGAGCAGCTTCCCTGACACACGTCTCCTGATATAGATCTACTATAATTCGTCTCCTGAAGTAGGTCCCCTAACGTAGGTGTCATAAAGTAGGCCTCCTGACGCAGGTCCCCTGAAGCAGGTTTCCTATTGCAGGTTTCTTAAAGTGGTTTCCACTTCGGCAGCTCTCCTTTCATAGGTCTCCTAAGGCAGCTCTCCTGACACAGCTCTCCTGATGGAGATCTGATAAAGTGCGTCTCCTGAAGTAGGTCCCCTGATGCAGGTGTCATAAAGTGGGCCTCCTGACGCAGGTCCCCTGATGCAGGTCTACTGATGCAGTTTTCCTAAAGTGGATTCCACTGAGGCAGGTCTCCTTTCACAGGTCTCCTCAGGCAGCTCCCCTGACACAAGTCTCCTGATATAGATCTACTAAATTGCATCTCCTGAAGTAGGTCCCCTGACGCAGGTGTCACATAGTGGGCCTCCTGACGAAGGTCCCTTGATGCAGGTCTACTGATGCATGTTTCCTAATGTGGATTCCACTGATACAGATCTCCTTTCACAGCAATCCTAAAGCAGCTCCCCTGACACAGATCTGCTGTTATAGGTCTACTAAAGTGCGTCTCCTGAAGTAGGTCCGCTGACGCAGGTGTCATATAGTGGGCCTCCCGACGCAGGTCCCCTGACGCAGGTCTCCTGATGCAGATTTCCTAAAGTGGATTCCACTTAGACAGGTCTCCTTTCACAGGTCTCCTAAGGCAGTTCCCCTGACACATGTCTCCTGACGCAGATCTCCTAAAGTAAGTCTCCTGAGGTAGGTCCTCTGGCGCAGGTGTCATAAAGTTGGCCTCCTGACGCAGGTCCCCTGATGCAGGTCTACTGATGCATGTTTCCTAATGTGGATTCCACTGATACAGATCCCCTTTCACAGCAATTCTAAAGCAGCTCCCCTGACACAGGTCTCCTGATATAGATCTATTAAAGTGCGTCTCCTGAAGTAGGTCCCCTGACGCAGGTGTCATAAAGGGGTCCTCCTGACGCAGGTCCCCTGAAGCAGGTCTCCTGATGCAGGTTTCCTAATGTGGATTCCACTGATTCAGATCTCCTTTCACAGCAATCCTAAAGCAGCTCCCCTGACACAGGTCTCCTGATATAGATCTATTAAAGTGCATCTCCTGAAGTAGGTCCTCTGACGCAGGTGTCATAAAGTGGGCCTCCTGACGCAGGTCCCATGACGCAGGTCTCCTGATGCAGATTTCCTAAATTGGATTCCACTGAGCCAGGTCTCCTTTCACAGGTCTCCTCAGGCAGCTCCCCTGACACAGGTCTCCTGACGGAGATCTGATAAAGTTCATCTTCTGAGGTAGGTTCCCAGACACAGGTGTCATAAAGTGGGCCTCCTGACGCAGGTCTCCTGATGCAGATTTTCTAAAGTGGATTCCACTGAGGCAGGTCTCCTTTCACAGGTCTCCTCAGGCAGCTCCCCTGACACAGGTCTCCTGATATAGATCTACTAAATTGCGTCTCCTGAAGGAGGTCCCCTGACGCAGGTGTCATATAGTGGGCCTCCTGACGCAGGTCCCTTGATGCAGGTCTACTGATGCATGTTTCCTAATGTGGATTCCACTGATACAGATCTCCTTTTACAGCAATCCTAAAGCAGCTCACCTGACACAGGTCTCCTGATATAGATCTACTAAACTGCAGCTCCTGAAGTAGGTCCCCTGACGCAGGTGTCATAAAGTGGGCCTCCTGACGCAGGTCCCCTGACGCAGGTCTCCTGATGCAGCTTTCCTAAAGTGGATTCCACTGATGGAGATCTCCTTTCATAGCAGTCCTAAAGCAGCTTCCCTGACACACGTCTCCTGATATAGATCTACTATAGTTCATCTCCTGAAGTAGGTCCCCTGACGCAGGTGTCATAAAGTGGTCCTCCTTATGCAGGTCCCCTGAAGCAGGTCTCCTGATGCAGGTTTCCTAATGTGGATTCCACTGATGCAGATCTCCTTTCACAGGAATCCTAAAGCAGCTCCCCTTACACAGGTCTCCTGTTATAGATCTATTAAAGTGCGTCTCCTGAAGTAAGTCCCCTGACGCAGGTGTCATATAGTGGGCCTCCCTATGCAGGTCCCCTGACGCAGGTCTCCTGATGCAGATTTCCTAAAATGGATTCCACTGAGGCAGGTCTACTTTCACAGGTCTCCTCAGGCAGCTCCCCTGACACAGGTCTCCTGATATAGATCTACTAAACTGCGTCTCCTTAAGTAGGTCCGCTGACGCAGGTGTCATAAAGTGGTCCTCCTGACGCAGGTCCCCTGAAGCAGGTCTCCTGATGCAGGTTTCCTAATGTGGATTCCACTGATGCAGATCTCCTTTCACAGGACTCCTAAAGCAGCTCCCCTGACACAGGTCCCCATATATAGATCTCCTAAAGTGCGTCTCCTGAAGTAGGTCCCCTGACACAGGTGTCATAAAGTGGGCCTTGTGACGAAGGTCCCCTAAAGCAGGCCTCCTGATGCAGGTTTCCTAAAGTGGATTTGACTGACGCAGGTCTCCTTTCACAGGTCTCCTAATGCAGCTCCCCTGACAAAGCTCTCCTGAAGGAGTTCTCTTAAAGTGCGTCTCCTAAGGTAGGTCCCCTGACGCAGATGTTATAAGGTGGGCCTCCTGACGCAGGTGTCATAAAGTGGGCCTCCTGACGCAGGTCCCCAGACGCAGGTCTCATGATTCAGGTTTACTAAAGTGTATTCCACTGACGCTGGTCTCCTTTCACAGGTCGACTAAGTCAGCTCCCCTGCCACATGTCTTCCGACGTGGATCTCCAAACGTGGGGCTCCTGAGGTACGTCCCCTGACACAGGTGTCATAAAGTGGACCTCCTGACGCAGGTCCTCCGAAGCAGGTCTCCTGATGCAGGTTTACCAAAGTGGATTCCACTGCCTCAGTTCTCCTTTCACAGGTGTCCAAAGGCAGTTCCCCTGACACAGCTCTCCATACGGAGATCTCTTAAATTGCATCCCCTGAGGTTGGTCCCCTGGCACAGGTGTCCTTTAGTGAGCCTCCTGTTGCAGGTCTCCTATTGCAGGTTTCCTAAAGTGGTTTCCACTTCGGCAGGTCTCCTTTCATAGGTCTCCTAAGGCAGCTCCCCTGATACAGCTCTCCTGACGGAGATCTGATGAAGTTCGTCTTCTGAGGTAGGTTCCCAGACACAGGTGTCATAAAGTAGACCTCCGGACGCAGGTCCCCTTACGCAGGTCTCCTGATGCAGGTTTCCTAAAGTGGATTCGACTGACGCAGGTCTCCTTTCACAGGTCTCCTAACACAGCTCACCTGATAAAGCTCTCCTTACGGAGTTCTCTTAAAGTGCGTCTCCTAAGGTAGGTCCCCTGACGCAGGTGTTATAAGGTGGGCCTCCTGACGCAGGTCCCCTGATGCAGGTCTCCTGATGCAGATTTCCTAAAGTGGATTCCACTGAGGCAGGTCTCCTTTCACAGGTCTCCTCAGGCAGCTCCCCTGAGACAGGTCTCCTGACGCAGATCTCCTAAAGTAAATCTCCTGAGGTAGGTCCTCTGACGCAAGTGTCATAAAGTGGGCCTCCTGAGGCAGGTCCCCTGATGCAGGTCTACTGATGCATGTTTCCTAATGTGGATTCCACTGGTGGAGATCTCCTTTCACAGCAATCCTAAAGTAGATTTCTTGACACAGGACTCCTGATATAGATCTACTATAGTTCTTCTCCTGAAGTAGGTCCCTTGACGCAGGTGTCATAAAGTGTGCCTCCTGGCGCAGGTCCCCTGAAGCAGGTCTGCTATTGTAGGTTTCCTAAAGTGGTTTCCACTTCGGCAGGTCTCCTTTCATAGGTCTCCCAAGGCAGCTCTCCTGACACAGCTCTCTTGATGGAGATCTGATAAAGTTCGTCTTCTGAGGTAGGTTCCCAGACACAGGTGTCATAAAGTGGGCCTCGGGACGCAGGTCCGCTGACGCTGGGCTCCTGATACAGGTTTCCTAAAGTGGATTCGACTGATGCAGGTCTCCTTTCACAGGTCTCCAAACGCAGCTCCCCTGACAAAGCTCTCCTGAAGGAGTTCTCTTAAAGTGCGTCTCCTAAGGTAGGTCCCCTGACGCAGATGTTATAAGGTGGGCCTCCTGACGCAGGTGTCATAAAGTGGGCCTCCTGACGCAGGTCCCCCGACGCAGGTCTCATGATTCAGGTTTACTAAAGTGTATTCCACTGACGCTGGTCTCCTTTCACAGGTCGACTAAGTCAGCTCCCCTGCCACATGTCTTCTTTTGTGGATCTCCAAACGTGGGGCTCCTGAGGTAAGTCCCCTGACACAGGTGTCATAAAGTGGACCTCCTGACGCAGGTCCCCCGAAGCAGGTCTCCTGATGCAGGTTTCCCAAAGTGGATTCCACTGCCTCAGTTCTCCTTTCACAGGTGTCCAAAGGCAGTTCCCCTGACACAGCTCTCCATACGGAGATCTCTTAAATTGCATCCCCTGAGGTTGGTCCCCTGGCACAGGTGTCATTTAGTGAGCCTCCTGGTGCAGGTCTCCTATTGCAGGTTTCCTAAAGTGGTTTCCATTTCGGCAGGTCTCTTTTCATAGGTCTCCTAAGGCAGCTCCCCTGACACAGCTCTCCTGACAGTGATCTAATGAAGTTCGTCTTCTGAGGTAGGTTCCCAGACACAGGTGTCATAAAGTGGACCTCCGGACGCAGGTCCCCTGACGCAGGTCTCCTAACGCAGCTCCCCTGATAAAGCTCTCCTGACGGAGTTCTCTTGAAGTGCGTCTCCTTAGGTGGGCCTCCTGACGCAGGTCCCCTGATGCAGGTCTCCTGATGCAGATTTCCTAAAGTGGATTCCACTGAGGCAGGTCTCCTTTCACAGGTCTCCTCAGGCACCTCCCCTGAGACAGGTCTCCTGACGCAGATCTCCTAAAGTAAATCTCCTGAAGTAGGTCCTCTGACGCAGGTGTCATAAAGTGGGCCTCCTGACGCAGGTCCCCTGATGCAGGTCTACTGATGCATGTTTCCTAATGTGGATTCCACTGATGCAGATCTCCTTTCACAGCAATCCTAAAGCAGCTCCCCTGACACAGGTCTCCTGATATAGCTCTATTAAAGTAAATCTCCTGAAGTAGGTCCTCTGACGCAGGTGTCATAAAGTGTGCCTCCTGACGCAGGTCTCCTGAAGCAGGTCTCCTATTGCAGGTTTCCTAAAGTGGTTTCCACTTCGGCAGGTCTTCTTTCATAGGTCTCCTAAGGCAGCTCCCCTGACACAGCTCTCCTGACGGAGATCTGATGAAGTTCGTCTTCTGAGGTAGGTTCCTAGACACAGGTGTCATAAAGTGGACCTCCGGACGCAGGTCTCTTGATGCACGTTTCCTAAAGTGGATTCGACTGACGCAAGTCTCCTAACGCAGCTCCCCTGACAAAGCTCTCCTGAAGGAGTTTTCTTAAAGTGCATCTCCTAAGTTAGGTCCCCTGACGCAGATGTTATAAGGTGGGCCTCCTGACGCAGGTGTCATAAAGTGGGCCTCCTGACGCAGGTCCCCTGACGCAGGTCTACTGATGCATGTTTCCTAATGTGGATTCCACTGATGGAGATCTCCTTTGACTGCAATCCTAAAGCAGCTTACCTGACACAGGTCTCCTGATATAGATCTACAATAGTTCGTCTCCTGAAGTAGGTCCCCTGACGCAGGTGTCATTAAGTGGTCCTCCTAACGCAGGTCCCCTGAAGCAGGTCTCCTGATGCAGGTTTCCTAATGTGGATTCCACTGATGCAGATCTCCTTTCACAGGAATCCTAAAGCAGCTCCCCTGACACAGGTCTCCTGATATAGATCTATTAAAGTGCGTCTCCTGAAGTAGGTCCCTTTACGCAGATGTTATAAGGTTGGCCTCCTGACGCAGGTCTCATATAGTGGGCCTTCTGACGCACGTCCCTTGATGCAGGTCTACTGATGCATGTTTCCTAATGTGGATTCCACTGATACAGATCTCCTTTTACAGCAATCCTAAAGCAGCTCCCCTGACACAGGTCTCCTGATATAGATCTACTAAACTGCAGCTCCTGAAGTAGGTCCCCTGACACAGGTGTCATAAAGTGGGCCTCCTGACGCAGGTCCCCTGACGCAGAACTCCTGATGCATGTTTCCTAATGTGGATTCCACTTATGTAGATCTCCTTTCACAGCCATCCTAAAGTAGTTTTCCTGACACAGCTCTCCTGACGGAGATCTGATAAAGTTCGTCTTCTGAGGTAGGTTCCCAGACACAGGTGTCATAAAGTGGGCCTCGGGACGCAGGTCCGCTGACGCAGGTCTCCTAAAGTGGATTCGACTGACGCAGGTCTCCTTTCACAGGTCTCCTAACGCAACTCCCCTGACAAAGCTCACCTGAAGGAGTTCTCTTAAAGTGCGTCTCCTAAAGTAGGTCCCCTGACGCAGATGTTATAAGGTGGGCCTCCTGACGCAGGTGTCATATAGTGGGCCTCCTGACGCAGGTCCCCTGATGCAAGTCCCCTGATGCAGGTCTCCTGATGCAGATCCCCTGATGCAGGTCTCCTGATGCAGATTTCCTAAAGTGAATTCCACTGAGGGAGGTCTCCTTTCACAGGTCTCCTCAGGCAGCTCCCCTGACACAGGTCTCCTGACGCAGATCTCCTAAAGTAAATATCCTGAGGTAGGTCCTCTGACGCAGGTGTCATAAAGTGGTCCTCCTGACGCAGGTCCCCTGACGCAGGTCTCATGATTCAGGTTTACTAAAGTGAATTCCAGTGACGCTGGTCTCCTTTCACAGGTCGACTAAGTCAGCTCCCCTGCCACATGTCTTCCAACGCGGATCTCTAAACGTGGGTCTCCTGAGGTAAGTCCTCTGATGCAGGTGTCATAAAGTGGTCCTCCGGACGCAGGTCTCTTGATGCAGGTTTCCGAAAGTGGATTCGACTGACGCAGGTCTCCTAACGCAGCTCCCCTGACAAAGCTCTCCTGAAGGAGTTCTCTTAAAATGCGTCTCCTAAGGTAGGTCCCCTGACGCAGATGTTATAAGGTGGGCCTCCTGACGCAGGTGTCATATAGTGGGCCTCCTGACGCAGGTCCCCTGATGCAGGTCTACTGATGCATGTTTCCTAATGTGGATTCCACTGATGCAGATCTCCTTTCAACAGCAATCCTAAAGTAGCTCCCCTGACACAGGTCTCCTGATATAGATCTACTAAAGTGCGTCTCCTGAAGTAGGTCCGCTGATGCAGGTGTCATATAGTGGGCCTCCTGACGAAGGTCCCCTGACGCCGGTCCCCTGATGCAGGTCCCCTGATGCAGGTCTCCTGATGCAGATCCCCTGATGCAGGTCTCCTGATGCAGATTTCCTAAAGTGAATTCCACTGAGGGAGGTCTCCTTTCACAGGTCTCCTCAGGCAGCTCCCCTGACACAGGTCTCCTGAAGCAGATCTCCTAAACTAAATCTCCTGAGGTAGGTCCTCTGACACAGGTGTCATAAAGTGGACCTCCTGACGCAGGTCCCCCGAAGCAGGTCTCCTGATGCAGGTTTCCCTAAATGGATTCCACTGCCTCAGCTCTCCTTTCACAGGTGTCCAAAGGCAGTTCCCCTGACACAGCTCTCCATATGGAGATCTCTTAAATTGCATCCCCTGAGGTTGGTCCCCTGGCACAGGTGTCATTTAGTGAGCCTCCTGTTGCAGGTCTCCTATTGCAGGTTTCTTAAAGTGGTTCCCACTTCGGCAGGTCTCCTTTCATAGGTCTCGTAAGACAGCTCCCCTGACACAGCTCTCCTGACGGAGATCTGATGAAGTTCGTCTTCTGAGGTAGGTTCCCAGACACAGGTGTCATAAAGTGGACCTCCGGACACAGGTCTCTTGATGCAGGTTTCCTAAAGTGGATTCGACTGGCGCAGGTCTCCTAACGCAGCTCCCCTGACAAAGCTCTCCTGAAGGAGTTCTCTTAAAATGCGTCTCCTCAGGTAGGTCCCCTGACGCAGATGTTATAAGGTGGGCCTCCTGACGCAGGTGTTATATAGTGGGCCTCCTGACGCAGGTCCCCTGATGCAGGTCTACTGATGCATGTTTCCTAATGTGGATTCCACTGATACAGATCTCCTTTCACAGCAATCCTAAAGCAGCTCCCCTGACACAGGTCTCCTGATATAGATCTAAAAAAGTGCGTCTCCTGAAGTTGGTCCGCTGACGCAGGTGTTATATAGTGGGCCTCCTGACGCAGGTCCCCCCGATAGAGCTCTCGTGACGAAGATCTCCTAAACTGCGTCTCCTAAGGTAGGTCCCCTGACGCAGGTGTTATAAGGTGGGCCTCCTGACGCAGGTGTCCTGACGCAGGTCTCCTGAATCAAGTTTCCTAAAGTGGATTCGACTAACGCAGGTCTCCTTTCACAGGTCTCCTAACACAGCTCCCCTGACGAAGCTCTCCTGAAGGAGATCTCCTGAAGTGCGTTTCCTAAGGTAGGTCCCCTGACGCAGGTGAAATAAGGTGGGCCTCCTGACGGAGGTCCCCTGACACAGGCCTCCTGATGCAGGTATCCAAAAGCGGATTCCACTGATGCAGGTGTCATAAAAAAAGGCCTATTGATGCCGCTCCCCTGACACAGGTCTCCTGATGCAGATCTCCTAAAGAGAATCTCCTGAGGTAAGTCCCCTAACGCAGGTGTTATAATGTGGGCCTCCTGATGCAGGTGTCATAAAGTGGGCCTCTTGACGCAGGTCCCCTAACGCAGGTCTCATGATTCAGGTTTACTAAAGTGTATTCCACTGACGCTGGTCTCCTTTCACAGGTCTCCTAACGCAGCTCCCCTGACGAAGCTCTTCTGAAAGAGATCTCCTGAAGTGCGTTTCCTTAGGTAGGTCCCCTGACGCAGGTGAAATAAGGTGGGCTTCCTGACGCAGGTCCCCTGACACAGGCCTCCTGATGCATGTTTCCTAATGTGGATTCCACTGATACAGATCTCCTTTCACAGCAATCCTAAAGTAGCTTCCCTTGACACAGGTCTCCTGATATAGATCTACTAAAGTGCGTCTCCTGAAGTAGGTCCGCTGACGCAGGTGTCATGTAGTGGGCCTGCTGACGCAGGTCCCCTGACGCAGGTCTCCTGCTGCAGATTTCCTAAAGTGGATTCCACTGAGGCAGGTCTCCTTTCACAGGTCTCCTCAGGCAGCTCCCCTGACACAGGTGTCCTGACGCAGATCTCCTAAACTAAATCTCCTGAGGTAGGTCCTCTGACGCAGGTGTCATAAAGTGGGCCTCCTGATGCAGGTTCCCTGACACAGGTCTACTGATGCATGTTTCCTAATGTGGATTCCACTGAGGCAGGTCTCCTTTCCCAGGTCCCATCATGCAGCTCCCCTGAAAAAGGTCCCCTGATATAGATCTACTGAAATGCGTCTCCTAAGATAGGTCCCCTGATGCAGGTGTCACAAAGTGGGCCTCCTGAAGCAGGTCCAATGAAGGAGGTCTCCTTATGCAGGTTTCCCAAAGTGGATTCCACTGGCTCAGTTCTCCTTTCACAGGTCTCCTAAGGCAGTTCTCCTGACACAGCTCTCCTGACAGAGATCTCCTAAAGTGCATCTCCTGAGGTAGGTCCCCTGAAACACGTGTTATAAGGTGGGCCTCCGGACGCAGGTGTCATAAAGTGGGCCTCCTGATGCTGGTCTCCTGATACAGGTTTCCTAAAGTTGATTACATTGATGCAGGTCTCCTTTCACAGGTCTCCTAAAGCAGCTCCCCTGACGCAGGTTTTCTGATATAGATCTCCCAAAGTGTGTCTCCTAAGGTAGGTCCCATGATGCAAATGTTGTAAGGTGGGCCTCCTGACACAGGTCTCCTGAAGTAGGTCCCCTGACACAGGTGTCATAGAGTGGGCCTCCTGACGCAGGTCCCCTGATGCAGATCCCCTACAGTGCGTCTTCTAAAATAGGTCCCCTGACGCAGGGGTTAGGAGGTGGGCATCCTGACGCAGTTGTAATAAAGTGTACCTCCTGACGCAGGTCTCCTGATGCAGGTTTCCTAAAGTGGATCTCACTGAGGCAGGTCGCCTGTGGCTGGTCTCCTAAGGCAGCTCCCCGGACACATGTCTCCTGACGCAGATCTCCTGAAGTTAGTCTCCTGAGGTAGGTCCCTTGACGCAGGTGTTATAATGTGGGCCTCCTGACACAGATCTCCTGACGCCGGCCCCCTGACGCCGATCCCCTAATGCAGGTTTCCTAAAGTGGATCCGACTGACGCAGGTCCCCTGACACAGGCCTCCTGATGCAGGTATCCAAAAGTGGATTCCACTGATGCAGGTGTCATAAAGTAGGACTCTTGATGCCGCTCCCTTGACACAGGTCTCCTGATGCAGATCTCCTAAAGTGAATCTCCTGAGGTAAGTCCCCTGACGCAGGTGTTATAATGTGGGCCTCCTGACGCAGGTGTCATAAAGTGGGCCTCCTGACGCAGGTCCCCTGACGCAGGTCTCCTGATTCAGGTTTACTAAAGTGTATTCCACTGACGCTGGTCTCCTTTCACAGGTCGACTAAGGCAGCTCCCCTGCCACATGTCTTCCGACGCGGATCTCCAAACGTGGGTCCCCTGACACAGGTGTCATAAAGTGGACCTCCTGACGCAGGTCCCCCGAAGCAGGTCTCCTGATGCAGGTTTCCCAAAGTGGATTCCACTGCATCAGTTCTCCTTTCACAGGTGTCCAAAGGCAGTTCCCCTGACACAGCTCTCCATACGGAGATCTCTTAAATTGCATCCCCTGAGGTTGGTCCCCTGGCACAGGTGTCATTTAGTGGGCCTCCTATTGCAGGTTTCCTAAAGTGGTTTCCACTTCTGCAGGTCTCCTTTCATAGGTCTCCTAAGGCAGCTCCCCTGACAAAGCTCTCCTTACGGAGATCTGATAAAGTTCGTCTTCTGAGGTAGGTTCCCAGAAACAGGTGTCATAAAGTGGGCCTCCGCACGCAGGTCCCCTGACGCAGGTCTCCTAAACTGGATTCGACTGACGCAGGTCTCCTTTCACAGGTCTCCTAACGCAGCTCCCCTGATAAAGCTCTCCTGAAGGAGTTCTGTGAAAGTGCGTCTCCTAAGGTAGATCCCCTGACGCAGATGTTATAGGGTGGGCCTCCTGACGCAGGTGTCATGTAGTGGGCCTCCTGACGCAGGTCCCCTGATGCAGGCCTACTGATGCAGGTTTCCTAGAGTTGATTTCACTGACGCAGTTCCTCTTTCACAGGTCTCCTAAGGCAGGTCTCCTGATCCAGGTTTCCTAAAGTGGATTCCACGGATGCAAGTCTACATTCACAGGTCTCTTAAGTCAGTTCCCCTGACACAGCTCTCCTGACGGAGATCTCCTAAAAGGCATCTCTTAAGATGGGCCTCCTGATGCAGGTGTCACATAGTGGGCCTCCTGACGCAGGTCCCCTGACTTAGGTCTACTGATGCATGTTTCCTAATGTGGATTCCACTAATGCAGATCTTCTTTTACAGGACTCCTAAAGCAGCTTCCCTGATACAGATCTCCTCATATAGATCTCCTAAAGTGCATCTCCTGAATTAGGTCCCCTGACGCAGGTGTCATAAAGTGGGCCTCTTGGCGCAGGTCCCCTGACGCAGTTCTCCTGATCCATGTTTTCTAAAGTAGATTCCACTGAAGCAGGTGTCATAAAGTGGTACTCCTGAAGGAGCTCCCTGACACAGGTCTCCAGATGCAGATCTCCTAAAGTGCATCTCTTGAGGTAGGTCCCCTAACGCAGGTGTTATAAGGTTGGCCTCCTGACGCAGGTGTTATAAAGTGGGCCTCCTGATGCAGGTTTCCTAGAGTTGATTTCACTGACGCAGTTCTCCTTTCACAGGTCTCCTAAGGAAGCTCTCCTGATGCAGGTTGCCTAAAGTGGATTCCACGGATGCAAGTCTACATTCACAGGTCTCTTAAGTCAGTTCCCCTGACACAGCTCTCCTGACGGAGATCTCCTGAAAGGTGTTTCTTAAGGTGGGCCTCCTGACGCAGGTGTCATATAGTGGGCCTCCTGACGCAGCTCTCCTGATGCAGGATTCCTAACGTGGATTCTACTGAGGCAGTTCTCCTTTCACAGGTCTCCTAAGGCAGCTCCCCTTACACAGCTCTCCTGATATACATCTTCTAAAGTCCGTCTCCTGAGGTAGTTCCCCTGATGCAGGTGTCATAAAGAGGGCCTCCTGACGCAGGTCCCCTGATGCAGGTTTCCTAATGTGGATTCCACTGTGGCAAGTTTCATGAAGTGGGCCTCCTGACGCAGCTCCCCTGACAAAGGTCTCCTGATGCAAGTCTCCTAAAGTGCATCTCCTGAGATAGGTCCTCTGACGCATGTGTTATATGTGGGCCTCCTGACACAATTGTCATAAAGTGGGCCTCCTGACGAAGCTGCCCTGACACAGGTCTCCTGATGCAGATCTCCTAAAGTGCGTCTCCTGAGGTAGGTCCCCTGACGCAGGTGTTATAATGTGGGCCTCCTGACGCAGGTCCCCTGAAGCAGGTCTCCTGGTGCAGGTTTCCTAAAGTGGATTCCACTGAGGCAGGTCTCCTTTCACAGGTCTCCTGAGGCAGCTCCCCTTACACAGCTCTCCTGATTGAGATCTCCTAAAGTGTGTCTCCTAAGGTAGATCCCCTGACAGAGGTGTTATAAGGTGGGTCTCCTTACGCAGCTCTCCTGATGCAGGATTCCTAAAGTGGATTCCACTGAGGCAGTTCTCCTTTCACAGGTCTCCTAAGGCAGATCCCCTTACACAGCTGTCCTTATATACATCTTCTAATTCGCGTCTCCTGGGGTAGTTCCTCTGATGCAGGTGTCATAAAGTGGGCTTCCTGACGAAGCTGCCCTGACAAAGGTCTCCTGATGCAGATCTCCCAAAGTGCGTCTCCTGAGGTAGGTCCCCTGACGCAGGTGTTATAAGGTGGGCCTCCTGACGCAGGTGTTATAAAGTGGGCCTCCTCACAAAGGTCTCCTGAAGCAGGTCTTCTGATGCAGGTTTCCTAGAGTTGATTTCACTGACACAGTTCTCTTTTCGCAGGTCTCTTAAGGAAGTTGAATGCGCTGACGCATTTTTCCGTTCACAGGACTCCTAAGGCAGCTCCCCTGACAGCACTCTCCTGATGGAGATCTCCTAAAGTGCATCTCCTAACATTGGTCCACTGATGCAGGTGTTATAAGGCGGGCCTCCTGACGCAGGTCCCCTGACGCAGGTCTCCTGATGCAGGTTTTCTAAAGTGGATTCCACTGACGCATTTCTCCTATCATAGGTCTCCTAAGCCAGCTCCCCTGACAGCGCTCTCCTTACGGAGATCTCCTAAAGTGCTTCTCCTAAGGTAGGTCCCCTGATGTAGGTGTTATAAGGTGGGCCTCCTGACGCAGATGTCATTAAGTGTTCCTCCTTACGCAGGTCCCCTGATGCAGGTCTCTTCTTGCAGGTTATTTAAAGTGAATTCCATTGACGCAGGTCTCCTTTCACAGGTCTCCTAAGGCAGCTCCCCTGACTCAGGTCTTCTGACGCAGAATGTTTTAATGTTAGTCTTTATTCTTACTGTTTGGATGTCAATACTTGATTTTTCAAGAAACATAAAATGTACATCAAACGTGAAAAGGTTTGCTTTTCATGCAGTTTTGTCAGCAAAAATCAGGTTTTGAGCCCAAAAAGCCCTAAAAAGCTTAATTTTGTAATTTTGGTCTTTATTCTTACTGTTTGCATGTCAAAACTTGATTTTTCATGAGATACACTGAATGTTCATGAAAATTAAAAAAGTTTGCTTTTCATGCAATGTTGTTAGCAAAGATCAGGTTCTGAGCCTAGAAAGCCCAAAAAGCTCAATTTTGTAATTTTAGTCTTTATTCTTACTGTTTGGATGTCAATACTTGATTTTTCAAGAAACAAAAAATGTACATGAAACGTGTAAAGGTTTGCTTTTCATGCAATGTTGTCAGCAAAAATCAGGTTTTGAGCCCAAAAAGCCCTAAAAAGCTTAATTTTGTAATTTTGGTCTTTATTCTTACTGTTTGCATGTCAAAACTTGATTTTTCATGAGATACACTGAATGTTCATGAAAATTAAAAAAGTTTGCTTTTCATGCAATGTTGTTAGCAAAGATCAGGTTGTGAGCCTAGAAAGCCCCAAAAAGCTCAATTTTGTAATTTTAGTCTTTATTCTTACTGTTTGGATGTCAATACTTGATTTTTCAAGAAACATAAAATGTACATAAAACGTGAAAAGGTTTGCTTTTCCTGCAATGTTGTCAGCAAAAATCAGGTTTTGAGCCTAAAAAGTCCCAAAAAGCTCAATTTTGTAATTTTGGTCTTTATTCTTACTGTTTGGAGGTCAAAACTTGATTTTTCATAAGATACACTGAATGTTCATGAAAATTTAAAGTTTGCTTTTCATGCAATGTTGTTAGCAAAAATCAGGTTCTGAGCCTAAAAAGTCCCAAAAAGCTCAGTTTTGTAATTTTGGTCTTTATTCTTACTGTTTGGATGTCAAAACTTGATTTTTCATGAGTGACAATAAATGTACATGGAAAGTGAAAGTCTTTGCTTTTCATGCAATGCTGCCAGCAAAAATGAGGTTCTGAGCCTAAAAAGTCCCAAAAAGCTTAATTTTGTAATTTTGGTCTTTATTCTTACTGTTTGGATGTTAAAACTTGATTTTTCAAGAAACAAAAAATGTACATGAAACGTGTAAAGGTTTGTTTTTCATGCAATGTTGTTAGCAAAGATCAGGTACTGAGCCTAGAAACTCCCAAAAAGCTCAATTTTATAATTTTAGTCTTTATTCTTACTGTTTGGAGGTCAAAACTTGATTTTTCATGAGATACACTGAATGTTCATGAAAATTAAAAAAGTTTGCTTTTCATGCAATGTTGTTAGAAAAAATCAGGTTTTGAGCCTAAAAAGTCCCAAATAGCTCCATTTTGTAATTTTGGTCTTTATTCTTACTTTTTTGATGTTAAAACTTGATTTTTCATGAGATACACTGAATGTTCATGAAAATTAAAAAAGTTTGCTTTTCATGCAATGTTGTTAGCAAAGATCAGGTTGTGAGCCTAGAAAGACCCAAAAAACTCAATTTTGGAATTTTAGTCTTTATTCTTACTTTTTGGATGTTAAAACTTGTTTTTTCTAGAGATACACTGAATGTTCATAAAAATTAAAAAATTTTGCTTTTCATATAATGCTGCTAGCAAAAATCAGGTTTTGAGCCCAAAAAAGCCCAAAAAAGCTTAATTTTGTAATTTTGGTCTTTATTCTTACTTTTTGGATGTTAAAACTTGATTTTTCATGAGATACAATGAATGTTCATGAAAAGTGAAAAAGTTTGCTTTTCATGCAATGTTGTTAGCAAAAATCAGGTTCTAAGCCTAGAAAGCCCCAAAAAGCTCAATTTTGGAATTTTAATCTTTATTCTTACTGTTTAGATGTCAAAACTTGATTTTTCATGAATGACAATAAATGTACATGGAAAGTGAAAGGCTTTGCTTTTCATGCAATGCTGCTAGCAAAAATCAGTTTTTGAGCCCAAAAAGCCCTAAAAAGCTTAATTTAGTAATTTTGGTCTTTATTCTTACTGTTTGCATGTCAAAACTTGATTTTTCATGAGATACAATGAATGTTCATGAAAAGTGAAAAGAATTGCTTTTCATGCAATGTTGTTAGCAAAAACAGGTTCTGAGCCTAAAAAGTCAAAAAAAGCTCAGTTTTGTAATTTTGGTCTTTATTCTTACTTTTTTGATTTTAAAACTTGATTTTTCATGAGATACAATGAATGTTCATGAAAAGTGAAAAGAATTGCTTTTCATGCAATGTTGTTAGCAAAAACAGGTTCTGAGCCTAAAAAGTCAAAAAAAGCTCAGTTTTGTAATTTTGGTCTTTATTCTTACTTTTTGGATGTTAAAACTTGATTTTTCATGAGATACAATGAATGTTCATGAAAAGTGAAAAAGTTTGCTTTTCATGCAATGTTGTTAGCAAAAATAGGGTTCTGAGCCTAAAAAGTCCCAAAAAGCTGAGTTTTGTAATTTTTTTTCTTTATTCTTACTGTTTGGATGTCAAAACTTGATTTTTCAAGAAACAAAAAATGTACATGAAACATGTAAATGTTTGCTTTTCATGCAATGTTGTTAGCAAAAATCAGGTTCTGAGCCTAGAAAGCCCCAAAAAGCTCAATTTTGGAATTTTAGTCTTTATTCTTACTGTTTAGATGTCAAAACTTGATTTTTCATGAGTGACAATAAATGTACATGGAAAGTGAAAGGCTTTGCTTTTCATGCAATGCTGCTAGCAAA
>BNCR01000376.1:0-39561 GCA_014656515.1 Oryzias celebensis
TCTGAGTGAGCGCCCAGCCACCCTACGGAGGAAGCTCATTTCAGCCGCTTGGATCCGGGACCTTGTTCTTTCGGTCATAACCCAGAGCTCATGACCATAGGTGAGTATTGGGGCGTAGATCGACCGGTAAATTGAGAGCCTTGCTTTCTGGCTTAGCTCTCTCTTCACCACGACGGACAGGTACAACGACCGCATGACGGTGGACGCAGCACCAATCCGTCTGTCGAGCTCACGCTCTGATCTTCCCTCACTCGTGAACAAGACCCCAAGATACTTAAACTCCTCCACCTGGGGAAGGAGCACTCCACCCACCCAAAGAGGGCAAACCACCTTTCTCCGGTCGAGAACCATGGCCTCAGACTTAGCGGTGCTGACCCTCATCCCAGCCGCTTCACACTTGGCTGCAAACCGTTCCAATGCATGCTGGAGGTCCTGGCTTGATGAAGCCAACAGGACAACATCATCTGCAAAGAACAGAGAGGAAATCCTGTGGTTCCCAAACCAGACCCCCTCCGGACCCTGGCTGCACCTAGAAATTCTGTCCATAAAGACTATGCACAGAACCGGTGACAAAGGGCAGCCCTGCCGGAGTCCAACATGCACCGGGAACAGGTCTGACTTAGTGCCAGCTATGCGGACCAAGCTCCTGCTCTGGTCATACAGAGACCGGACAGCCCTGAGTAAGGCTCCCCGGACCCCATACTCCCAAAGTACCCTCCACAGGACACCCCGGGGCACACGGTCGACGCCTTCTCCAAATCCACAAAACACATATGGACAGGATGAACGAACTCCCATGAACCCTCCAGTACCCTAGACAGGGTGTAGAGCTGATCCACAGTTCCACGGCCAGGACGGAAACCGCATTGCTGTTCTTGAATCTGAGGTTCGACTATTGGCCGGACTCTCCTCTCCAGTACCCTGGTATAGACTTTCCCAGGGAGGCTGAGGAGTGTGATTCCCCGGTAATTGGAACACACCCTCCGGTCCCCCTTCTTGAAAAGGGGGACCACCACCCCTGTCTGCCAGTCCAGTGGTACTGTTCCCGACTGCCACGCAATGCTGCAGAGACGTGTCAGCCAAGACACTCCCACAGCATCCAGAGACTTGAGGTATTCAGGGCGGACCTCGTCCACCCCCGGTGCCTTGCCACTGAGGAGCTTGTTGACTACCTCGGTGACTTCAGCTTGGGTAATGGACAGCCCCACCCCAAAGTTCTCAGCCTCTGCTTCCTCAACAGAAGGCGTGTCAGCAGGATTGGAGATCCTCGAAGTATTCCTTCCACCGCCCGACAATGTCCCCAGTTGAAGTCAGCAGCTCCCCACCTGCACTGAAAACGGTGCCTGCAGAAAACTGCTTACCCTCCTGAGGCGCCGACGTTTGCCAGAACCTCTTCGAGGCCAACCGATAGTCCTTCTCCATGGCCTCACCGAACTCCTCCCAGGACCGAGTTTTTGCCTCTACTACAGCCTGAGCCGCAGCTCGCTTAGACTGCCGATACCTGTCAGCTGCCTCTGGAGTCCCACAAGCAGCCAGACCTGATAGGACTCCTTCTTCAGCTTGACGGCATCCCTTACTTCCGGTGTCCACCAACGGGTTCGGGGGTTGCCGCCACGACAGGCACCAGAGACTTTGCGACCACAGCTCCGAACAGCAGCAGAGACAATGGAGGTGGAAAACATGGTCCATTCAGACTCAATGTTACCAGCCTCCCTCTGTACCTGTTTGAAGCTCTCCCGGATGTGGGAGTTAAAGACTTCCCTGACGGAGGGCTCAGCCAAACGTTCCCAGCAGACCTTCACGGTACGTTTGGGTCTACCAAGTCTTGTTGGGGAAGCTGCACTCCCTGAGCAGTGTGTCCCGGTCTGCTCTTTTCTGCCCATCATGCAGCCTGTTTCAAAACAACATTTTGATAAATAAATTTTCAAGTAATACATTCACAGCATTTACTTAATTTTTATTTTATTATTATTATTATTATTATGAAATAACAAGAAAGTATGAAAATGATTAAATAAACAACTCACCAGGAGGAAACTGTTGTATTATTAATTGGTACCAGAACCCGGTTGGTTTAGTCAGTAATGTCTGTGGAGTCATCGAGAAGCTGCTTAATGTGGCAGTAGGCCTGGACAATAGACTGAGGGACACCAAAAGTCTTCCCTTTGGCATCTTTAGGCCCACTTCTAGCCTCTCTAAAGTCTTTAAAAATCCTCAGTGCCACACACACTCTGACAGCCTGTTCACATCTGGACGGTGAGCAGCCTGACCATGAGTCATGAACAGCCTGACAGTGATTCAGAAAAAAAGTCATTGAAACCTCTCAAGACATTTTCAAACATTTTGCACAATACAAGCTTAAATACCTTTCAGCTGCTTGCTGTCCAGGAGCAGAGCCACTACGCTTACTGAAGGCTCTCCATGGCCCTGGTGGGGTGGACTTTTGACTTTTTTTAATATTTAGTTGGACTCTGGTCTATCTGATGTAAAGATGAACACAATCGAAATATCTCTGCTATTTCTCTGTTAGACAGAGCAGCGATTGATCGATTGAGACCACTAAATAAGCAAAAGAAAAATTAAAAAATCAAAAAGCTACAAAGTTGAACTGCCTTCAATGAATAATATCAGATTTATCTGAGTTGATGTGCTTGGCTGATCAATGTGTGAGTCCAAGAGAGTTGAACTGTCCAAGGTTTCAGCTGAAGCATCCTAAAACATTTCTTTGCAAACTATTCCACCTGATGTTTGCTCGAAAAGAAAACATTGTCATTGTGACATTTCTCACAATGCCTTTTGAACTGCTCTTAGTGCAGCCTGACACCTAAAACCTGTTTGCAGAGGAACACCCTAACAAGAGGATTAACCCCATACAGCACAGATTCTAGGATCACACAAGCCCTCAAACCCCTCCACCACGATAAGTGGCGATTCAAGGAGGGAAAAATTTGAGTGTGTATGTGCGTCTGTACATACACAGGAAGGCCCACCTGTAAAACAAGAAGATAAAATGTTACTGAATAAAAAGAAAGATGATAAGATGAAATGTTACTGTACTTCTTGAACAAGAAGATAAAAGGTTACTAAGTAAAATAAAAAGAGAAGATGATGAGATGAAATGTTACTGTACCTTCAAGAAGCATATGATTGTCCTGCATATGGTCCGCTCTCAGCCATACTGGTCACCTAGATTAGGTGTGCTCAGTCAATTAGAGAATGGGCTCACTCAATCCAGCCAATCAGCCATTGCTGAGGTCGGTTCAGTTCCTTGAAGGTCAGGGTGGTTTCATTGTCCAATGGTTGAGTTTCCATAACCTTAAAAAAGAAAAAGAGGTAAAGAAAAGGAACGTCATTCAGATAAAATATGATTGTAGCTCCAAGAAGAAAATAAAAGGGTTCCACCTGATGTTTGCTAGGAAAAGAAAACATTGTTATTGTAACATTTGTCACAATGCCTTTTGAACCGCTCTTTGTCCGGCCTATCACCTAAGATCTGTTTGCAGAGGAACACACTAACAAGAGGATTAACCCAATGCAGCACAGATTCTAGGATCACACAAGCCCTCAAACCCCTCCACCACGATAAGGTGGCGATTCAAGGGGGAAAGATTTGACTGTGTATGTGTGTCTGTACATACACAGGAAGGCACACCTGTAAAACAAGAAGATAAAATATTACTAAAGATAAAGAGATGATAAGATGAAATGTTACTGTACCTTCAAGAAGCATGTGATTGTCCTGCATATTGCCGGCCCTTAGCCGATACTGGTACCTGGATTAGGTGTGCTCAGTTAATTAGAGACTGGGCTCACTCAATCCAGCCAATCAGCCATTGCTGAGGTCGGCTCAGTTCCTTGCAAGACAGGGTGGTTTCATTGTCCAATGGTTCAGTTTTCATAACCTTAAAAGAAGAGAAAGAGAAAAACAAAAGAAAAGGGACATCGTTCAGATAAAATGGATTGTAGCTCCAAGAAGAATAAAGAAATGGTTCCACTTGATGGTTGCTAGAAAAATGAAAACATTATCATTCTAACACTTTTCATAATGGCTTTTGAATCGGTTCTTAGTCAGACCTGACACCTAAGATCTGTTTGCAGAGGGACACCCTAAAAAAGGGATTAAGCCAATACAGCACAAATTCTAGGATCACCCAAGCCCTCAAACCCCTCCACCACGATAAGGTGGCAATTCAAGGAGAAAAAAGATTTGAGTGCGTATGTGTGTCTGTACATACACAGGAAGGCACACCTGTAAAACAAGAAGATAAAATATTACTAAATAAAAAGAGAAGATGATGAGATGAAATGTTACTGTACCATCAAGAAGCATATGATTGTCCTGCATTTAGCCAATTCTCAGCCCATACTGGTCACCTAGATTAGGTGTGCTCAGTCAATTAGAGACTGGGCTCACTCAATCCAGCCAATCAGCCATTGCTGTGGTGGGTTCAGTTCCTTGCAGGACAGGGTGGTTTCATTGTCCAATGGTTGAGTTTCCATAACCTTAAAAAAAGAAAAAGAGGTAAAGAAAAGGAACGTCATTCAGATAAAATATGATTGTAGCTCCAAGAAGAAAATAAAAGGGTTCCACCTGATGTTTGCTAGGAAAAGAAAACATTGTTATTGTAACATTTGTCACAATGCCTTTTGAACCGCTCTTTGTCCGGCCTATCACCTAAGATCTGTTTGCAGAGGGACACACTAACAAGAGGATTAACCCAATGCAGCACAGATTCTAGGATCACCCAAGCCCTCAAACCCCTCCACCACGATAAGGTGGCGATTCAAGGGGGAAATATTTGGCTGTGTATGTGTGTCTGTACATACACAGGAAGGCACACCTATAAAACAAGAAGATAAAATGTTACTAAAGATAAAGAAAAGATGATAAGATGAAATGTTACTGTACCATCAAGAAGCATATGGTTGTCCTGCATTTAGCCAACTCTCAGCCCATACTGGTCACCTAGATTAGGTGTGCTCAGTCAATTAGAGAATGGGCTCACTCAATCCAGCCAATCAGCCATTGCTGAGGTCGGTTCAGTTCCTTGAAGGTCAAGGTGGTTTCATTGTCCAATGGTTGAGTTTCCATAACCTTAAAAAAAGAAAAAGAGGTAAAGAAAAGGAACGTCATTCAGATAAAATATGATTGTAGCTCCAAGAAGAAAATAAAAGGGTTCCATCTGATGTTTGCTAGGAAAAGAAAACATTGTCATTGTGACATTTCTCACAATGCCTTTTGAACTGCTCTTAGTGCAGCCTGACACCTAAAACCTGTTTGCAAAGGAACACCCTAACAAGAGGATTAACCCCATACAGCACAGATTCTAGGATCACACAAGCCCTCAAACCCCTCCACCACGGTAAGGTGGTGATTCAAGGAGGGGAAAAATTTGGCTGTGTATGTGTGTCTGTACATACACAGGAAGGCACACCTGTAAAACAAGAAGATAAAATGTTACTGAATAAAAAGAAAAGATGATAAGATGAAATAATACTGTACTTCCTGAACAAGAAGATAAAAGGTTACTAAGTAAAATAAAAAGAGAAGATGATGAGATGAAATGTTACTCTACCTTCAAGAAGCATATGATTGTCCTGCATATGACCCGCTCTCAGCCCATACTGGTCACCTGGATTAGGTGTGCTCAGTCAATTAGAGTCTGGGCTCACTCAATCCAGCCAATCAGCCATTGCTGAAGTCGGTTAAGTTCCTTGCGGGACAGGGTGGTTTCATTGTCCATTGGTTGAGTTTCCACAACCTTAAAAAAAGAGAAAGAGGTAAACAAAGAAAAGGAACGTCTTTCAGATAAAATTTGATTGCAGCTCCAAGAAAAATATAAAAAAGGGTTCCACCTGATGTTCGCTCGAAAAGAAAACATTGTCATTGTAACATTTTTTTCACAATGCCTTTTGAACCGCTCTTTGTCCGGCCTGACACCTAAGACCTGTTTGCAGAGGAACACCCCAACAAGAGGATTTACCCCATACAGCACAGATTCTAGGATCACACAAGCCCTCAAACCCCTCCACCACGATAAGGTGGCGATTCAAGGAGGGGAAAAATTTGGCTGTGTATGTGTGTCTGTACATACACAGGAAGGCACACCAGTATAACAAGAAGACAACATGTTACTAAAGGGACATTTACAGTTTTGTGACATTTTTGGTTCATTTCAAGATGACTTTAATACATAACACAACAAAACACACAACACTGTTGAAGATGAAGAAGCCTTAATTGTTTGTAATGTTTGCTTCATAAATTTTAAAACTCTGAATCATCTTCACTTACAGAATAAAATAAAAGTTTCAATTATGTACAAAAAATCCTACCAATAAGCTAAAAACAAATACAAAAATCCTACCAATAAGCTAATAAATACAAAAATCCTACTGGTGAGCTAAAACAACAACAACAACAAAATTCCTACAGGTGAGCTAAAACAAACAACAACAACAAAAATCCTACTGGTGTGCAAATTTCAAAAATAAATAAATAAATAAATCACATCAATGAGTTAATAACAAAAACAATCATAACAATTCCTAAATATACATGAAGGAAGGGTTCCATGCCTTCGTCGAATCAAATTTTGTGTGTTCTAGTTGAACTACACAACCTCTGTTCATTTTTAAATCAGGTCTTCTGGGTCATGACTTTTCCACCGGCTTGGTTTTCCGTTTAATTATGGCATTAGCTCTGGGTATAGTAGCCGCCTCCATAGTTGATGGGATATGGAGCAGAGATTCCCTGAGCGCCAAAAGGACCATTCCATGGCCCGTAACCAGGGAAGCCCTGTCCATAGTTGCTACCAAAGTTGTTGTAGCCATTCCCACCTCCGTAACCATTTTCCTGGCCGCAACGGACGCATCTGTATGAGCCATCATATCCCATGTAGCCGCCATATGCTCCGCCATTTCCATAGCCGTAGTTTCCGCCGTTTCCATAGCTGAAGCTTCCGCCATTTCCATAGCCGTAGTTTCCGCCGTTTCCATAGCCGTAGTTTCCGCCGTTTCCATAGCTGAAGCTTCCGCTATTTCCATAGCCGTAGTTTCCGCCGTTTCCATAGCTGAAGCTTCCGCTATTTCCATAGCCGTAGTTTCCGCCATTTCCATAGCTGAAGCTTCCGCTATTTCCATAGCCGTCGTTTTTCCCATTATCCCTGCTGCTGGAGCCATTTTGGTTTCCCCTCGTATCTTGGCTTGGCATGACTCTTGCCGTTGCTCCGGTTCTGGTGTTTTCCTGCATCTCTTGCTTAGCCACAGCTTTCTTCACTTCAACTCTGTGTCCATTGATTGTGTGGAACTTCTCAACCACGGCCTTGTCTGCTGAACCGTGATCTGTGAAGTGCACAAAGCCAAATCCACGTTTCTTTCCGGTCTCCATCTCTGACATGATTTCAGACTTCTCCACTTGACCATACTGGGAGAAGTAGCCAGTAAGGTGGTCCTCTTCGATGTCATTTTTCAAGCCACCAACAAAGATTTTTTTCACGATGGCATTGGCAGGAGCTTCTAGCTTTTGAACATTTTCTTTTGGAACAGCTCGTTTAACGTCCACCGCGATCCCATCCAGTGTGTGCGGTCCTGCAGCCATGGCTGCGTTGGCCTCCTCCGGTTTTGAGTAGGTCACAAAGCCAAAGCAGCGAGACCTGTTGTGCACCTTGTGCTGGATGACCACATGGTCGATGAGGGTGCCAAACTGCTCAAAGTAATTGCGCAGGCCGTCGTCATTGGTTTCCACGCAGAGTCCACCGATAAAAAGCTTGCAAAGTTGGGACATTTTTGGTTAATATCAAGATGACTTTGGTGCTTTGAGTCTTTGGTGCTTTGAGTCTTTGGTGCTTTGAGTCTTTGGTGCTTTGAGTTTTTGGTGCTTTGAGTCTTTGGTGCTTTGAGTCTTTGGTGCTTTGAGTTTTTGGTGCTTTGAGTCTTTGGTGCTTTGAGTCTTTGGTGCTTTGAGTCTTTGGTGCTTTGAGTCGTTGCTGAAGAATTCTCAATGTGGAGATGGAGAGGAAGGTGGTTCTATTTAACAGTTTTCCAGCTGTGACGTGACAACATTTCATGAATGTCAAATGGCGTCATTTGACATTTGTAAAATGTGACGTAAAATGTCGGCATGTATCACGAGCTCCTGCAGCCAGCTTCCCGCTTTTTTTTTTTTTTTTTAAAACAACTTTATTTGCAAATGTATGATCGAACAACCAGACAAACACTCGTGTGTGAAAGTCACATCCGGCCGCCCGTGTAATTATATCTGTTCTATCGATATCACTTAATGTTAATGGTAGGAATGGCCCGGCTTCAGCTGCCTTACCGAAGACTTCCGCTAGCCCCATGATACTGAAGTGAAAAAAGTAGATTCAGAAAACAAAGCTTTTATAAACGGATGGATGAGAGGCAGACAGTGACAAGCGTTGAGGTTCACGGCTGGTCAGGAACTGACTTCATCAGTCAGTTTTACAATTATATAATCCTACAGAGAACACTATTCACCATTTGATTGGCAACAGTTAAAGTGTGTTGTTTAAAAGTTCATTTCGTAATTTTTCAATAATGCTTCCCCCCAAAAACGCTGGGGGGAAGAAACACCCAAATAGTTAATATTGACTTACTTTAACTCATAAATGAAGTCCATGCGCCGCTCCTTCTGACTGAAGGGTCTAAACTAATTCCTGAGTTTACACACTAATCCTTAATTTAGCAAATGTTGATCAATCATTTGTAGAACTTTGCTAGCTATCACTGATTCTATGATTCCTTAGCCGCAGCGTCACATCCTCTGGGACCACCAGCGCCCTCTGCCGTGAGGCAGGCGTACTGCGCCACCTAGTGTATTTCTAATGCGCATTATGAGCAAATAATAAAGACGGAAAAGGTCACAAACTGGCAACAATGTAATCTGACAGTTGGGGAGAAATAAGCAAATGAGGTATTCAAAAATAAAGTGTCTCTTATGATGATAGAAAGCCTCTTAACAGTAAAGCGCCTGCGTCAGACTTTTAAAAACAAAGACATAATTTTGAGTGGCTTCTCAACCTGTTTGCTGTGGATGTGGAAACTGCACCTTTGCAGATTCAGATGGACACCGAAGGCAAAGCATGACACTGCAGGGCAATTTCTTCCCTTCATTCCCGCAGATATGCCCCAACTCTGTCTGCATGTGGCTCCAACCTTGTGCTTGTTTGGTCACACATTTCTGTGTGAGAAGCTTTTGTCAGTAATGAAGACTAACAAAACAGCACACAGGAGCCGTCTGCAGTCAACACACAACCTCAAACCAAACACAAACAAACTTGCCCACAAACAAGACCAGGCTCCATCTCTGATAAAATGACACAAAAGCAAAGAAAATGGAATGATTTGATTTCTTATTGATGAAAAAGGACACATTTGATTTATGATTCTAGGTTTGGTTTTGTTCTGTTATGCAATATGTTCTTCTTCTAGGTTTTGGCCCCCTGTCCATTGGAGTTTGACACTCTGCTGTAACAAGTACCTAAAACCAAAGAATAGAAATAAGAGAAATGAAAGGAAAAGGAACGTAAAACAAAATCCTGACATAAAATAATAAAATAAATCTCACTCACAGCTATATTCATAAAAAGAGGTGTTAGAATAAATGACATTTGTCAGATATGTCCAATAATAGAATTGCAGCCTTTTTATGTATACATATTAAAGCATTGAGATAATTCTCTTGTAGATATTTTTTAACTAGGGATGTACGTTGGCACAGTGGTTAGCATTCGTGCCTCATAACAACAAGACCCAAGTTCAAGTCCTAGCTGGGGTCTTCGAAACAGAACTGAAGCATAACAGAGCATGAAAAAGGGTTTTCAAGATGTGTGTTTTCAATAAGTTGTTTTATTGTAGAGATATTGCCTTGGTCATTTTATTTAATACAACTTCATATTATATTCTATTGTAAGTAGAACAGAAGCTTTCAAATGTTCACCAAATACCCCGCTGGTCCATGAGGTAGAGCAAAGACCAAAAATCTTTATCCATCCAGTCGTGCAAAAAGAGAGGTTTCCACTTATAAAGCACAAATCCGTTCCTCCAAAGGGGACTTTTATGAGGAGTGAAATGATGGTTGTACATGAGTTTCCAGCTCAGAACAACCTTTTGATGAAAGGATGACAGATTTTCTACATGGTAATCACATTGAAGGACAAACTTAGGTGAGGTGGAGTCATTCTCCCTTCAGCTGCCGTGCACTGTTTGGGCTGCACTGTCAAGAAGCACGCTGGGCTCGTCAGTGCTGGAGGTCTTCAAGGTGTGATTGAGGGCTTCCACAGAAAGCCACAGTTGATGAGCTCTGTGGGCCACATATTCTGCCACCAGGTGACCTGCAGGTGAAAACACAGCCACCAGTCAAACCACCATCTGTGAGACTTCCTCTGCAGCCCTTTTAGAGCCTCCATGTGTTCACGCTGTTCTGTTCATGTGAACTTCAGTCTGGAGGTTGGACTGCTGCACTGAGCTGAGAAATTCAGATCAGATTGGGTCTTTGTTTTCTGAGGAGGGAGACACTTACTGTGGATGGCCCCCTCCGCCCCCTTCAAGCGAGCATATCCAGCATTGGTGTCCAGAGTGAAGTTGTCCAGCTGTTCCTGGGTCAGCTGATGGTGCCGAGTCTCCTGCTCCAAGAGCTTACTGCTCAGAACCTGAAACCAGCACACAGAGGAGCTCAGCTTTAAAGACAGATTAACTATAGCAGTTCAACCACGGTTAAAGCACCACAACACTTTTTAAAGTACCGGTTCAGCACCGGCATGGGATAACATCCAGACGAGATCCATCCTTACTTATCACGTACAATCAAACAAGAAGGGACGGTGTGAAAAAAAGTTTCTCCACAACACTTAAGATTTGCTTTAACTTCCGCAACAGAGTTCATGTGTTTATGGTTTACACCGATAAATCGATTCTTTTAGTGTGGCGCTTTTTGGGCGTTCCCCTCTTGCCTCTCGTTCCTGGTCTTCAGCTGCTGCCTTTCTGTGCCTCCAGTCACGCTGGCAACTCTGAGAAGCTCCTGAAGTTTCAGCAGCGTTGAAGGGAGGCCAGGATTGTGATGGGAAATGAGCTAGTGTCTGCTGAGCTTGGGGCCCACTGCTTTGACCAGGAGGGGCTGGTGCTGGACCACACTGGAAAGGGGGCCAGAAAAATGGCATGGGAGGCATGGGTGTCTGATAGGGTGGGAAAGATCCTGGAACTGCTGGGGAGTAAGTTTGCCAGCCGACTGGGCCTGGGAACACAAATGTCTGTGGCACTTTGAAAGAGCCGTCTCTTGTCTCTGCTTCCAGCTCCATCCATCCATCTTCTTCCGCTTACTGGGTCGCGGGGGCAGCAGTCTAAGCAGAGATGCCCAGACTTCCCGCTCCCCGGCCACTTCCTCCAGCTCCTCTGGGGGGACCCCGAGTCGTTCCCAGGCCAGCCGAGAGACATAGTCTCTCCAGCGTGTCCTGGGTCTTCCCCGGGGCCTCTTCCCAGTGGGACATGCCCGTAACACTTCCCTAGGGAGGCGTCCAGGGGGCATCCGAACCAAATGCCCGAGCCACCTCAACTGGCTCCTCTCGATGTGGAGGAGAAGCGGCTCTACTCCGAGCTCCTCCCGGGTGACCGAGCTTCTCACCCTATCTCTGAGTGAGCGCCCAGCCACCCTACAGAGGAAGCTCATTTCAGCCGCTTGGATCCGGGACCTTGTTCTTTCGGTCATAACCCAGAGCTCATGACCATAGGTGAGTATTGGGGCGTAGATGGACCGGTAAATTGAGAGCCTTGCTTTCTGGCTTAGCTCTCTCTTCACCACGACGGACAGGTACAACGACCGCATGACGGTGGACGCAGCACCAATCCGTCTGTCGAGCTCACGCTCTGATCTTCCCTCACTCGTGAACAAGACCCCAAGATACTTAAACTCCTCCACCTGGGGAAGGAGCACTCCACCCACCCAAAGAGGGCAAACCACCTTTCTCCGGTCGAGAACCATGGCCTCAGACTTAGCGGTGCTGACCCTCATCCCAGCCGCTTCACACTTGGCTGCAAACAGTTCCAATGCATGCTGGAGGTCCTGGCTTGATGAAGCCAACAGGACAACATCATCTGCAAAGAGCAGAGAGGAAATCCTGTGGTTCCCAAACCAGACCCCCTCCAGACCCTGGCTGCACCTAGAAATTCTGTCCATAAAGACTATGCACAGAACCGGTGACAAAGGGCAGCCCTGCCGGAGTCCAACATGCACCGGGAACAGGTCTGACTTAGTGCCAGCTATGCGGACCAAGCTCCTGCTCTGGTCATACAGAGACCAGACAGCCCTGAGTAAGGCTCCCCGGACCCCATACTCCCAAAGTACCCTCCACAGGACACCTCGGGGCACACGGTCGAACGCCTTCTCCAAATCCACCAAACACATATGGACAGGATGAACGAACTCCCATGAACCCTCCAGTACCCTAGACAGGGTGTAGAGCTGATCCACAGTTCCACGGCCAGGACGGAAACCGCATTGCTGTTCTTGAATCTGAGGTTCGACTATTGGCCGGACTCTCCTCTCCAGTACCCTGGTATAGACTTTCCCAGGGAGGCTGAGGAGTGTGATTCCCCGGTAATTGGAACACACCCTCCGGTCCCCCTTCTTGAAAAGGGGGACCACCACCCCTGTCTGCCAGTCCAGTGGTACTGTTCCCGACTGCCACGCAATGCTGCAGAGACGTGTCAGCCAAGACACTCCCACAGCATCCAGAGACTTGAGGTATTCAGGGCGGACCTCGTCCACCCCCGGTGCCTTGCCACCGAGGAGCTTGTTGACTACCTCGGTGACTTCAGCTTGGGTAATGGACAGCCCCACCCCAAAGTTCTCAGCCTCTGCTTCCTCAACAGAAGGCGTGTCAGCAGGATTGAGGAGATCCTCGAAGTATTCCTTCCACCGCCCGACAATGTCCCCAGTTGAAGTCAGCAGCTCCCCACCTGCACTGAAAACGGTGCCTGCAGAAAACTGCTTACCCTCCTGAGGCGCCGACGGTTGCCAGAACCTCTTCGAGGCCAACCGATAGTCCTTCTCCATGGCCTCACCGAACTCCTCCCAGGACCGAGTTTTTGCCTCTACTACAGCCTGAGCCGCAGCTCGCTTAGACTGCCGATACCTGTCAGCTGCCTCTGGAGTCCCACAAGCCAGCCAGACCTGATAGGACTCCTTCTTCAGCTTGACGGCATCCCTTACTTCCGGTGTCCACCAACGGGTTCGGGGGTTGCCGCCACAACAGGCACCAGAGACCTTGCGACCACAGCTCCGAACAGCAGCAGAGACAATGGAGGTGGAAAACATGGTCCATTCAGACTCAATGTTACCAGCCTCCCTCTGTACCTGTTTGAAGCTCTCCCGGATGTGGGAGTTAAAGACTTCCCTGACGGAGGGCTCAGCCAAACGTTCCCAGCAGACCCTCACGGTACGTTTGGGTCTACCAAGTCTTGTTGGGGAAGCTGCACTCCCTGAAGCAGTGTGTCCCGGTCTGCTCTTTTCTGCCCATCATGCAGCCTGTTTCAAAACAACATTTTGATCAATAAATTTTCAAGTAATATATTCACAGCATTTACTTAATTTTTCTTTTATTATTATTATTATTATTATGAAATAACAAGAAAGTATGAAAATGATTAAATAAACAACTCACCAGGAGGAAACTGTTGTATTATTAATTGGTACCAGAACCCGGTTGGTTTAGTCAGTAATGTCTGTGGAGTCATCGAGAAGCTGCTTAATGTGGCAGTAGGCCTGGACAATAGACTGAGGGACACCAAAAGTCTTCCCTTTGGCATCTTTAGGCCCATTTCTAGCCTCTCTAAAGTCTTTAAAAATCCTCAGTGCCACACACACTCTGACAGCCTGTTCACATCTGGACGGTGAGCAGCCTGACCATGAGTCATGAACAGCCTGACAGTGATTTCAGAAAAAAAGTCATTGAAACCTCTCAAGACATTTTCAAACATTTTGCACAATACAAGCTTAAATACCTTTCAGCTGCTTGCTGTCCAGGAGCAGAGCCACTACGCTTACTGAAGGCTCTCCATGGCCCTGGTGGGGTGGACTTTTGACTTTTTTTTTATATTTAGTTGGACTCTGGTCTATCTGATGTAAAGATGAACACAATCGAAATATCTCTGCTATTTCTCTGTTAGACAGAGCAGCGATTGATCGATTGAGACCCACTAAATAAGCAAAAGAAAAATTAAAAAATCAAAAAGCTACAAAGTTGAACTGCCTTCAATGAATAATATCAGATTTATCTGAGTTGATGTGCTTGGCTGATCAATGTGTGAGTCCAAGAGAGTTGAACTGTCCAAGGTTTCAGCTGAAGCATCCTAAAAACATTTCTTTGCAAACTATTCCACCTGATGTTTGCTCGAAAAGAAAACATTGTTATTGTAACATTTGTCACAATGGCTTTTGAACCGCTCTTTGTCCGGCCTATCACCTAAGATCTGTTTGCAAAGGGACACACTAACAAGAGGATTAACCCAATGCAGCACAGATTCTAGGATCACACAAGCCCTCAAACCCCTCCACCACGATAAGGTGGCGATTCAAGGGGGGAAAGATTTGACTGTGTATGTGTGTCTGTACATACACAGGAAGGCACACCTGTAAAACAAGAAGATAAAATATTACTAAAGATAAAGAGATGATAAGATGAAATGTTACTGTACCTTCAAGAAGCATGTGATTGTCCTGCATATTGCCGGCCCTTAGCCGATACTGGTACCTGGATTAGGTGTGCTCAGTTAATTAGAGACTGGGCTCACTCAATCCAGCCAACCAGCCATTGCTGAGGTCGGTTCAGTTGCTTGCAAGACAGGGTGGTTTCATTGTCCAATGGTTCAGTTTTCATAACCTTAAAAGAAGAGAAAGAGAAAAAGAAAAGAAAAGGGACATCGTTCAGATAAAATGGATTGTAGCTCCAAGAAGAATAAAGAAATGGTTCCACTTGATGGTTGCTAGGAAAAGAAAACATTGTTATTGTAACATTTGTCACAATGGCTTTTGAACCGCTCTTTGTCCGGCCTATCACCTAAGATCTGTTTGCAGAGGGACACACTAACAAGAGGATTAACCCAATGCAGCACAAATTCTAGGATCACCCAAGCTCTCAAAGCCCTCCACCACGATAAGGTGGCGATTCAAGGGGGGAAATATTTGGCTGTGTATGTGTGTCTGTACATACACAGGAAGGCACACCTATAAAACAAGAAGATAAAATGTTACTAAAGATAAAGAAAAGATGATAAGATGAAATGTTACTGTACCATCAAGAAGCATATGGTTGTCCTGCATTTAGCCAACTCTCAGCCCATACTGGTCACCTAGATTAGGTGTGCTCAGTCAATTAGAGAATGGGCTCACTCAATCAGCCATTGCTGAGGTCGGTTCAGTTCCTTGAAGGTCAAGGGGGTTTCATTGTCCAATGGTTGAGTTTCCATAACCTTAAAAAAAGAAAAAGAGGTAAAGAAAAGGAACGTCATTCAGATAAAATATGATTGTAGCTCCAAGAAGAAAATAAAAGGGTTCCATCTGATGTTTGCTAGGAAAAGAAAACATTGTCATTGTGACATTTCTCACAATGCCTTTTGAACTGCTCTTAGTGCAGCCTGACACCTAAAACCTGTTTGCAGAGGAACACCCTAACAAGAGGATTTACCCCATACAGCACAGATTCTAGGATCACACAAGCCCTCAAACCCCTCCACCACGATAAGGTGGTGATTCAAGGAGGGGAAAAATTTGGCTGTGTATGTGTGTCTGTACATACACAGGAAGGCACACCTGTAAAACAAAAAGATAAAATGTTACTGAATAAAAAGAAAAGATGATAAGATGAAATAATACTGTACTTCCTGAACAAGAAGATAAAAGGTTACTAAGTAAAATAAAAAGAGAAGATGATGAGATGAAATGTTACTCTACCTTCAAGAAGCATATGATTGTCCTGCATATGACCCGCTCTCAGCCCATACTGGTCACCTGGATTAGGTGTGCTCAGTCAATTAGAGTCTGGGCTCACTCAATACAGCCAATCAGCCATTGCTGAAGTCGGTTAAGTTCCTTGCGGGACAGGGTGGTTTCATTGTCCAATGGTTGAGTTTCCACAACCTTAAAAAAAGAGAAAGAGGTAAACAAAGAAAAGGAACGTCTTTCAGATAAAATTTGATTGCAGCTCCAAGAAAAATATAAAAAAGGGTTCCACCTGATGTTCGCTCGAAAAGAAAACATTGTCATTGTAACATTTTTTTCACAATGCCTTTTGAACCGCTCTTTGTCCGGCCTGACACCTAAGACCTGTTTGCAGAGGAACACCCCAACAAGAGGATTTACCCCATACAGCACAGATTCTAGGATCACACAAGCCCTCAAACCCCTCCACCACGATAAGGTGGCGATTCAAGGAGGGGAAAAATTTGGCTGTGTATGTGTGTCTGTACATACACAGGAAGGCACACCAGTATAACAAGAAGACAACATGTTACTAAAGGGACATTTACAGTTTTGTGACATTTTTGGTTCATTTCAAGATGACTTTAATACATAACACAACAAAACACACAACACTGTTGAAGATGAAGAAGCCTTAATTGTTTGTAATGTTTGCTTCATAAATTTTAAAACTCTGAATCATCTTCACTTACAGAATAAAATAAAAGTTTCAATTATGTACAAAAAATCCTACCAATAAACTAATAACAAATACAAAAATCCTACTAATAAGCTAATAACAAATACAAAAATCCTACCAATAAGCTAATAAATACAAAAATCCTACTGGTGAGCTAAAACAACAACAACAACAAAATTCCTACAGGTGAGCTAAAACAACAACAACAAAAATCCTACTGGTGTGCAAATTACAAAAATAAATAAATAAATAAATCAAATCAATGAGTTAATAACAAAAACAATCATAACAATTCCTAAATATACATGAAGGAAGGGTTCCATGCCTTCGTCGAATCAAATTTTGTGTGTTCTAGTTGAACTACACAACCTCTGTTCATTTTTAAATCAGGTCTTCTGGGTCATGACTTTTCCACCGGCTTGGTTTTCCGTTTAATTATGGCATTAGCTCTGGGTATAGTAGCCGCCTCCATAGTTGATGGGATATGGAGCAGAGATTCCCTGAGCGCCAAAAGGACCATTCCATGGCCCGTAACCAGGGAAGCCCTGTCCATAGTTGCTACCAAAGTTGTTGTAGCCATTCCCACCTCCGTAACCATTTTCCTGGCCGCAACGGACGCATCTGTATGAGCCATCATATCCCATGTAGCCGCCATATGCTCCGCCATTTCCATAGCCGTAGTTTCCGCCGTTTCCATAGCTGAAGCTTCCGCCATTTCCATAGCCGTAGTTTCCGCCGTTTCCATAGCTGAAGCTTCCGCTATTTCCATAGCCGTAGTTTCCGCCGTTTCCATAGCTGAAGCTTCCGCTATTTCCATAGCTGAAGCTTCCGCTATTTCCATAGCCGTCGTTTTTCCCATTATCCCTGCTGCTGGAGCCATTTTGGTTTCCCCTCGTATCTTGGCTTGGCATGACTCTTGCCGTTGCTCCGGTTCTGGTGTTTTCCTGCATCTCTTGCTTAGCCACAGCTTTCTTCACTTCAACTCTGTGTCCATTGATTGTGTGGAACTTCTCAACCACGGCCTTGTCTGCTGAACCGTGATCTGTGAAGTGCACAAAGCCAAATCCACGTTTCTTTCCGGTCTCCATCTCTGACATGATTTCAGATTTCTCCACTTGACCATACTGGGAGAAGTAGCCAGTAAGGTGGTCCTCTTCGATGTCATTTTTCAAGCCACCAACAAAGATTTTTTTCACGATGGCATTGGCAGGAGCTTCTAGCTTTTGAACATTTTCTTTTGGAACAGCTCGTTTAACGTCCACCGCGATCCCATCCAGTGTGTGCGGTCCTGCAGCCATGGCTGCGTTGGCCTCCTCCGGTTTTGAGTAGGTCACAAAGCCAAAGCAGCGAGACCTGTTGTGCACCTTGTGCTGGATGACCACATGGTCGATGAGGGTGCCAAACTGCTCAAAGTAATTGCGCAGTCCGTCGTCATTGGTTTCCACGCAGAGTCCACCGATAAAAAGCTTGCAAAGTTGGGACATTTTTGGTTAATATCAAGATGACTTTGGTGCTTTGAGTCTTTGGTGCTTTGAGTCTTTGGTGCTTTGAGTCTTTGGTGCTTTGAGTTTTTGGTGCTTTGAGTCTTTGGTGCTTTGAGTCGTTGGTGCTTTGAGTCGTTGCTGAAGAATTCTCAATGTGGAGATGGAGAGGAAGGTGGTTCTATTTAACAGTTTTCCAGCTGTGACGTGACAACATTTCATGAATGTCAAATGGCGTCATTTGACATTTGTAAAATGTGACGTAAAATGTCGGCATGTATCACGAGCTCCTGCAGCCAGCTTTCCGCTTTTTTTTTTTTTTTTTTTTAAACAACTTTATTTGCAAATGTATGATCGAACAACCAGACAAATACTCGTGTGTGAAAGTCACATCCGGCCGCCCGTGTAATTATATCTGTTCTATCGATATCACTTAATGTTAATGGTAGGAATGGCCCGGCTTCAGCTGCCTTACCGAAGACTTCCGCCAGCCCCATGATACTGACGTGAAAAAAGTAGATTCAGAAAACAAAGCTTTTATAAACGGATGGATGAGAGGCAGACAGTGACAAGCGTTGAGGTTCACGGCTGGTCAGGCACTGACTTCATCAGTCAGTTTTACAATTATATAATCCTACAGAGAACACTATTCACCATTTGATTGGCAACAGTTAAAGTGTGTTGTTTAAAAGTTCATTTCGTCATTTTTCTCCCGTATTTTCTCCCAATACCGCTGGGTGGAAGAAACACCCAAATAGTTAATATTGACTTACTTTTACTCATAAATGAAGTCCATGCGCCGCTCCTTCTGACTGAAGGGTCTAAACTAATTCCTGAGTTTACACACGAATCCTTCATTTAGCAAATGTTGATCAATCATTTGTAGAACTTTGCTAGCTATCACTAATTCTATGATTCCTTAGCCGCAGCGTCACATCCTCTGGGACCACCAGCGCCCTCTGCCGTGATGCAGGCGTACTGCGCCACCTAGTGTATTTCTAATGCGCATTATGAGCAAATAATAAAGACGGAAAAGGTCACAAACTGGCACCAATGTAATCTGACAGTTGGGGAGAAATAAGCAAATGAGGTATTCAAAAATAAAGTGTCTCTTATGATGATAGAAAGCCTCTTAACAGTAAAGCGCCTGCGTCAGACTTTAAAAAACAAAGACATAATTTTGAGTGGCTTCTCAACCTGTTTGCTGTGGATGTGGAAACTGCACCTTTGCAGATTCAGATGGACACCGAAGGCAAAGCATGACACTGCAGGGCAATTTCTTCCCTTCATTCCCGCAGATATGCCCCAACTCTGTCTACATGTGGCTCCAACCTTGTGCTTGTTTGGTCACACATTTCTGTGTCAGAAGCTTTTGTCAGTAATGAAGAATAACAAAACAGCAAACAGGAGCCGTCTGCAGTCAACACACAACCTCAAACCAAACACAAACAAACTTGCCCACAAACAAGACCAGGCTCCATCTCTGATAAAATGACACAAAAGCAAAGAAAATGGAATGATTTGATTTCTTATTGATGAAAAAGGACACATTTGATTTATGTTTCTAGGTTTGGTTTTGTTCTGTTATGCAATATGTTCTTCTTCTAGGTTTTGGCCCCCTGTCCATTGGAGTTTGACACTCTGCTGTAACAAGTACCTAAAACCAAAGAATAGAAATAAGAGAAATGAAAGGAAAAGGAACGTAAAACAAAATCCTGACATAAAATAATAAAATAAATCTCACTCACAGCTATATTCATAAAAAGAGGTCTTAGAATAAATGACATTTGTCAGATATGTCCAATAATAGAATTGCAGCCTTTTTATGTATACATATTAAAGCATTGAGATAATTCTCTTGTAGATATTTTTTAACTAGGGATGTACGTTGGCACAGTGGTTAGCATTCGTGCCTCATAACAACAAGACCCAAGTTCAAGTCCTAGCTGGGGGCTTCGAAACAGAACTGAAGCATAACAGAGCATGAAAAAGGGTTTTCAAGATGTGTGTTTTCAATAAGTTGTTTTATTGTAGAGATATTGCCTTGGTCATTTTATTCAATACAACTTTATATTATATTCTATTGTAAGTAGAACAGAAGCTTTCAAATGTTCACCAAATACCCCGCTGGTCCATGAGGTAGAGCAAAGACCAAAAATCTTTATCCATCCAGTCGTGCAAAAAGAGAGGTTTCCACTTATAAAGCACAAATCCGTTCCTCCAAAGGGGACTTTTATGAGGAGTGAAATGATGGTTGTACATGAGTTTCCAGCTCAGAACAACCTTTTGATGAAAGGATGACAGATTTTCTACATGGTAATCACATTGAAGGACAAACTTAGGTGAGGTGGAGTCATTCTCCCTTCAGCTGCTGTGCACTGTTTGGGCTGCACTGTCAAGAAGCACGCTGGGCTCGTCAGTGCTGGAGGTCTTCAAGGTGTGATTGAGGGCTTCCACAGAAAGCCACAGTTGATGAGCTCTGTGGGCCACATATTCTGCCACCAGGTGACCTGCAGGTGAAAACACAGCCACCAGTCAAACCACCATCTGTGAGACTTCCTCTGCAGCCCTTTTAGAACATCCATGTGTTCACGCTGTTCTGTTCATGTGAACTTCAGTCTGGAGGTTGGACTGCTGCACTGAGCTGAGAAATTCAGATCAGATTGGGTCTTTGTTTTCTGAGGAGGGAGACACTTACTGTGGATGGCCTCCTCCGCCCCCTTCAAGCGAGCATATCCAGCATTGGTGTCCAGAGTGAAGTTGTCCAGCTGTTCCTGGGTCAGCTGATGGTGCCGAGTCTCCTGCTCCAAGAGCTTACTGCTCAGAACCTGAAACCAGCACACAGAGGAGCTCAGCTTTAAAGACAGATTAACTATAGCAGTTCAACCACGGTTAAAGCACCACAACACTTTTTAAAGTACCGGTTCAGCACCGGCATGGGATAACATCCAGACGAGATCCATCCTTACTTATCACGTACAATCAAACAAGAAGGGACGGTGTGAAAAAAAGTTTCTCCACAACACTTAAGATTTGCTTTAACTTCCGCAACAGAGTTCATGTGTTTATGGTTTACACCGATAAATCGATTCTTTTAGTGTGGCGCTTTTTGGGCGTTCCCCTCTTGCCTCTCGTTCCTGGTCTTCAGCTGCTGCCTTTCTGTGCCTCCAGTCACGCTGGCAACTCTGAGAAGCTCCTGAAGTTTCAGCAGCGTTGAAGGGAGGCCAGGATTGTGATGGGAAATGAGCTAGTGTCTGCTGAGCTTGGGGCCCACTGCTTTGACCAGGAGGGGCTGGTGCTGGACCACACTGGAAAGGGGGCCAGAAAAATGGCATGGGAGGCATGGGTGTCTGATAGGGTGGGAAAGATCCTGGAACTGCTGGGGAGTAAGTTTGCCAGCCGACTGGGCCTGGGAACACAAATGTCTGTGGCACTTTGAAAGAGCCGTCTCTTGTCTCTGCTTCCAGCTCCATCCATCCATCTTCTTCCGCTTACCGGGTCGCGGGGGCAGCAGTCTAAGCAGAGATGCCCAGACTTCCCGCTCCCCGGCCACTTCCTCCAGCTCCTCTGGGGGGACCCCGAGTCGTTCCCAGGCCAGCCGAGAGACATAGTCTCTCCAGCGTGTCCTGGGTCTTCCCCGGGGCCTCTTCCCAGTGGGACATGCCCGTAACACTTCCCTAGGGAGGCGTCCAGGGGGCATCCGAACCAAATGCCCGAGCCACCTCAACTGGCTCCTCTCGATGTGGAGGAGAAGCGGCTCTACTCCGAGCTCCTCCCGGGTGACCGAGCTTCTCACCCTATCTCTGAGTGAGCGCCCAGCCACCCTACGGAGGAAGCTCATTTCAGCTGCTTGGATCCGGGACCTTGTTCTTTCGGTCATAACCCAGAGTTCATGACCATAGGTGAGTATTGGGGCGTAGATGGACCGGTAAATTGAGAGCCTTGCTTTCTGGCTTAGCTCTCTCTTCACCACGACGGACAGGTACAACGACCGCATGACGGTGGACGCAGCACCAATCCGTCTGTCGAGCTCACGCTCTGATCTTCCCTCACTCGTGAACAAGACCCCAAGATACTTAAACTCCTCCACCTGGGGAAGGAGCACTCCACCCACCCAAAGAGGGCAAACCACCTTTCTCCGGTCGAGAACCATGGCCTCAGACTTAGCGGTGCTGACCCTCATCCCAGCCGCTTCACACTTGGCTGCAAACCGTTCCAATGCATGCTGGAGGTCCTGGCTTGATGAAGCCAACAGGACAACATCATCTGCAAAGAACAGAGAGGAAATCCTGTGGTTCCCAAACCAGACCCCCTCCGGACCCTGGCTGCACCTAGAAATTCTGTCCATAAAGACTATGCACAGAACCAGTGACAAAGGGCAGCCCTGCCGGAGTCCAACATGCACCGGGAACAGGTCTGACTTAGTGCCAGCTATGCGGACCAAGCTCCTGCTCTGGTCATACAGAGACCGGACAGCCCTGAGTAAGGCTCCCCGGACCCCATACTCCCAAAGTACCCTCCACAGGACACCCCGGGGCACACGGTCGGACGCCTTCTCCAAATCCACAAAACACATATGGACAGGATGAACGAACTCCCATGAACCGTCCAGTACCCTAGACAGGGTGTAGAGCTGATCCACAGTTCCACGGCCAGGACGGAAACCGCATTGCTGTTCTTGAATCTGAGGTTCGACTATTGGCCGGACTCTCCTCTCCAGTACCCTGGTATAGACTTTCCCAGGGAGGCTGAGGAGTGTGATTCCCCGGTAATTGGAACACACCCTCCGGTCCCCCTTCTTGAAAAGGGGGACCACCACCCCTGTCTGCCAGTCCAGTGGTACTGTTCCCGACTGCCACGCAATGCTGCAGAGACGTGTCAGCCAAGACACTCCCACAGCATCCAGAGACTTGAGGTATTCAGGGCGGACCTCGTCCACCCCCGGTGCCTTGCCACTGAGGAGCTTGTTGACTACCTCGGTGACTTCAGCTTGGGTAATGGACAGCCCCACCCCAAAGTTCTCAGCCTCTGCTTCCTCAACAGAAGGCGTGTCAGCAGGATTGAGGAGATCCTCGAAGTATTCCTTCCACCGCCCGACAATGTCCCCAGTTGAAGTCAGCAGCTCCCCACCTGCACTGAAAACGGTGCCTGCAGAAAACTGCTTACCCCTCCTGAGGCGCCGACGGTTTGCCAGAACCTCTTCGAGGCCAACCGATAGTCCTTCTCCATGGCCTCACCGAACTCCTCCCAGGACCGAGTTTTTGCCTCTACTACAGCCTGAGCCGCAGCTCGCTTAGACTGCCGATACCTGTCAGCTGCCTCTGGAGTCCCACAAGCCAGCCAGACCTGATAGGACTCCTTCTTCAGCTTGACGGCATCCCTTACTTCCGGTGTCCACCAACGGGTTCGGGGGGTTGCCGCCACGACAGGCACCAGAGACTTTGCGACCACAGCTCCGAACAGCAGCAGAGACAATGGAGGTGGAGAACATGGTCCATTCAGACTCAATGTTACCAGCCTCCCTCTGTACCTGTTTGAAGCTCTCCCGGATGTGGGAGTTAAAGACTTCCCTGACGGAGGGCTCAGCCAAACGTTCCCAGCAGACCTTCACGGTACGTTTGGGTCTACCAAGTCTTGTTGGGGAAGCTGCACTCCCTGAAGCAGTGTGTCCCGGTCTGCTCTTTTCTGCCCATCATGCAGCCTGTTTCAAAACAACATTTTGATAAATAAATTTTCAAGTAATACATTCACAGCATTTACTTAATTTTTCTTTTATTATTATTATTATTATTATGAAATAACAAGAAAGTATGAAAATGATTAAATAAACAACTCACCAGGAGGAAACTGTTGTATTATTAATTGGTACCAGAACCCGGTTGGTTTAGTCAGTAATGTCTGTGGAGTCATCGAGAAGCTGCTTAATGTGGCAGTAGGCCTGGACAATAGACTGAGGGACACCAAAAGTCTTCCCTTTGGCATCTTTAGGCCCATTTCTAGCCTCTCTAAAGTCTTTAAAAATCCTCAGTGCCACACACACTCTGACAGCCTGTTCACATCTGGACGGTGAGCAGCCTGACCATGAGTCATGAACAGCCTGACAGTGATTTCAGAAAAAAAGTCATTGAAACCTCTCAAGACATTTTCAAACATTTTGCACAATACAAGCTTAAATACCTTTCAGCTGCTTGCTGTCCAGGAGCAGAGCCACTACGCTTACTGAAGGCTCTCCATGGCCCTGGTGGGGTGGACTTTTGACTTTTTTTTTATATTTAGTTGGACTCTGGTCTATCTGATGTAAAGATGAACACAATCGAAATATCTCTGCTATTTCTCTGTTAGACAGAGCAGCGATTGATCGATTGAGACCCACTAAATAAGCAAAAGAAAAATTAAAAAATCAAAAAGCTACAAAGTTGAACTGCCTTCAATGAATAATATCAGATTTATCTGAGTTGATGTGCTTGGCTGATCAATGTGTGAGTCCAAGAGAGTTGAACTGTCCAAGGTTTCAGCTGAAGCATCCTAAAAACATTTCTTTGCAAACTATTCCACCTGATGTTTGCTCGAAAAGAAAACATTGTCATTGTGACATTTCTCACAATGCCTTTTGAACTGCTCTTAGTGCAGCCTGACACCTAAAACCTGTTTGCAGAGGAACACCCTAACAAGAGGATTAACCCCATACAGCACAGATTCTAGGATCACACAAGCCCTCAAACCCCTCCACCACGATAAGGTGGCGATTCAAGGAGGGGAAAAATTTGAGTGTGTATGTGCGTCTGTACATACACAGGAAGGCCCACCTGTAAAACAAGAAGATAAAATGTTACTGAATAAAAAGAAAAGATGATAAGATGAAATGTTACTGTACTTCTTGAACAAGAAGATAAAAGGTTACTAAGTAAAATAAAAAGAGAAGATGATGAGATGAAATGTTACTCTACCTTCAAGAAGCATATGATTGTCCTGCATATGGCCCGCTCTCAGCCCATACTGGTCACCTAGATTAGGTGTGCTCAGTCAATTAGAGAATGGGCTCACTCAATCCAGCCAATCAGCCATTGCTGAGGTCGGTTCAGTTCCTTGAAGGTCAAGGTGGTTTCATTGTCCAATGGTTGAGTTTCCATAACCTTAAAAAAAGAAAAAGAGGTAAAGAAAAGGGACGTCATTCAGATAAAATATGATTGTAGCTCCAAGAAGAAAATAAAAGGGTTCCATCTGATGTTTGCTAGGAAAAGAAAACATTGTTATTGTAACATTTGTCACAATGGCTTTTGAACCGCTCTTTGTCCGGCCTATCACCTAAGATCTGTTTGCAAAGGGACACACTAACAAGAGGATTAACCCAATGCAGCACAGATTCTAGGATCACACAAGCCCTCAAACCCCTCCACCACGATAAGGTGGTGATTCAAGGAGGGGAAAGATTTGACTGTGTATGTGTGTCTGTACATACACAGGAAGGCACACCTGTAAAACAAGAAGATAAAATATTACTAAAGATAAAGAGATGATAAGATGAAATGTTACTGTACCTTCAAGAAGCATGTGATTGTCCTGCATATTGCCGGCCCTTAGCCGATACTGGTACCTGGATTAGGTGTGCTCAGTTAATTAGAGACTGAGCTCACTCAATCCAGCCAACCAGCCATTGCTGAGGTCGGCTCAGTTCCTTGCAAGACAGGGTGGTTTCATTGTCCAATGGTTCAGTTTTCATAACCTTAAAAGAAGAGAAAGAGAAAAACAAAAGAAAAGGGACATCGTTCAGATAAAATGGATTGTAGCTCCAAGAAGAATAAAGAAATTGTTCCACTTGATGGTTCCTAGAAAAATGAAAACATTATCATTCTAACACTTTTCATAATGGCTTTTGAATCGGTTCTTAGTCAGACCTGACACCTAAGATCTGTTTGCAGAGGGACACCCTAAAAAAGGGGATTAAGCCAATACAGCACAAATTCTAGGATCACCCAAGCCCTCAAACCCCTCCACCACGATAAGGTGGCAATTCAAGGAGAAAAAAGATTTGAGTGCGTATGTGTGTCTGTACATACACAGGAAGGCACACCTGTAAAACAAGAAGATAAAATATTACTAAATAAAAAGAGAAGATGATGAGATGAAATGTTACTGTACCATCAAGAAGCATATGGTTGTCCTGCATTTAGCCAACTCTCAGCCCATACTGGTCACCTAGATTAGGTGTGCTCAGTCAATTAGAGAATGGGCTCACTCAATCCAGCCAATCAGCCATTGCTGAGGTCGGTTCAGTTCCTTGAAGGTCAAGGTGGTTTCATTGTCCAATGGTTGAGTTTCCATAACCTTAAAAAAGAAAAAGAGGTAAAGAAAAGGAACGTCATTCAGATAAAATATGATTGTAGCTCCAAGAAGAAAATAAAAGGGTTCCATCTGATGTTTGCTAGGAAAAGAAAACATTGTCATTGTGACATTTCTCACAATGCCTTTTGAACTACTCTTAGTGCAGCCTGACACCTAAAACCTGTTTGCAGAGGAACACCCTAACAAGAGGATTAACCCCATACAGCACAGATTCTAGGATCACACAAGCCCTCAAACCCCTCCACCACGATAAGGTGGTGATTCAAGGAGGGGAAAAATTTGGCTGTGTATGTGTGTCTGTACATACACAGGAAGGCACACCTGTAAAACAAAAAGATAAAATGTTACTGAATAAAAAGAAAAGATGATAAGATGAAATAATACTGTACTTCCTGAACAAGAAGATAAAAGGTTACTAAGTAAAATAAAAAGAGAAGATGATGAGATGAAATGTTACTCTACCTTCAAGAAGCATATGATTGTCCTGCATATGACCCGCTCTCAGCCCATACTGGTCACCTGGATTAGGTGTGCTCAGTCAATTAGAGTCTGGGCTCACTCAATACAGCCAATCAGCCATTGCTGAAGTCGGTTAAGTTCCTTGCGGACAGGGTGGTTTCATTGTCCATTGGTTGAGTTTCCACAACCTTAAAAAAAGAGAAAGAGGTAAACAAAGAAAAGGAACGTCTTTCAGATAAAATTTGATTGCAGCTCCAAGAAAAATATAAAAAAGGGTTCCACCTGATGTTCGCTCGAAAAGAAAACATTGTCATTGTAACATTTTTTTCACAATGCCTTTTGAACCGCTCTTTGTCCGGCCTGACACCTAAGACCTGTTTGCAGAGGAACACCCCAACAAGAGGATTTACCCCATACAGCACAGATTCTAGGATCACACAAGCCCTCAAACCCCTCCACCACGATAAGGTGGCGATTCAAGGAGGGGAAAAATTTGGCTGTGTATGTGTGTCTGTACATACACAGGAAGGCACACCAGTATAACAAGAAGACAACATGTTACTAAAGGGACATTTACAGTTTTGTGACATTTTTGGTTCATTTCAAGATGACTTTAATACATAACACAACAAAACACACAACACTGTTGAAGATGAAGAAGCCTTAATTGTTTGTAATGTTTGCTTCATAAATTTTAAAACTCTGAATCATCTTCACTTACAGAATAAAATAAAAGTTTCAATTATGTACAAAAAATCCTACCAATAAACTAATAACAAATACAAAAATCCTACTAATAAGCTAATAACAAATACAAAAATCCTACCAATAAGCTAATAAATACAAAAATCCTACTGGTGAGCTAAAACAACAACAACAACAAAATTCCTACAGGTGAGCTAAAACAAACAACAACAACAAAAATCCTACTGGTGTGCAAATTACAAAAATAAATAAATAAATAAATCAAATCAATGAGTTAATAACAAAAACAATCATAACAATTCCTAAATATACATGAAGGAAGGGTTCCATGCCTTCGTCGAATCAAATTTTGTGTGTTCTAGTTGAACTACACAACCTCTGTTCATTTTTAAATCAGGTCTTCTGGGTCATGACTTTTCCACCGGCTTGGTTTTCCGTTTAATTATGGCATTAGCTCTGGGTATAGTAGCCGCCTCCATAGTTGATGGGATATGGAGCAGAGATTCCCTGAGCGCCAAAAGGACCATTCCATGGCCCGTAACCAGGGAAGCCCTGTCCATAGTTGCTACCAAAGTTGTTGTAGCCATTCCCACCTCCGTAACCATTTTCCTGGCCGCAACGGACGCATCTGTATGAGCCATCATATCCCATGTAGCCGCCATATGCTCCGCCATTTCCATAGCCGTAGTTTCCGCCGTTTCCATAGCTGAAGCTTCCGCCATTTCCATAGCCGTAGTTTCCGCCGTTTCCATAGCTGAAGCTTCCGCTATTTCCATAGCCGTAGTTTCCGCCGTTTCCATAGCTGAAGCTTCCGCTATTTCCATAGCCGTAGTTTCCGCCATTTCCATAGCTGAAGCTTCCGCTATTTCCATAGCCGTCGTTTTTCCCATTATCCCTGCTGCTGGAGCCATTTTGGTTTCCCCTCGTATCTTGGCTTGGCATGACTCTTGCCGTTGCTCCGGTTCTGGTGTTTTCCTGCATCTCTTGCTTAGCCACAGCTTTCTTCACTTCAACTCTGTGTCCATTGATTGTGTGGAACTTCTCAACCACGGCCTTGTCTGCTGAACCGTGATCTGTGAAGTGCACAAAGCCAAATCCACGTTTCTTTCCGGTCTCCATCTCTGACATGATTTCAGACTTCTCCACTTGACCATACTGGGAGAAGTAGCCAGTAAGGTGGTCCTCTTCGATGTCATTTTTCAAGCCACCAACAAAGATTTTTTTCACGATGGCATTGGCAGGAGCTTCTAGCTTTTGAACATTTTCTTTTGGAACAGCTCGTTTAACGTCCACCGCGATCCCATCCAGTGTGTGCGGTCCTGCAGCCATGGCTGCGTTGGCCTCCTCCGGTTTTGAGTAGGTCACAAAGCCAAAGCAGCGAGACCTGTTGTGCACCTTGTGCTGGATGACCACATGGTCGATGAGGGTGCCAAACTGCTCAAAGTAATTGCGCAGTCCGTCGTCAGTGGTTTCCACGCAGAGTCCACCGATAAAAAGCTTGCAAAGTTGGGACATTTTTGGTTAATATCAAGATGACTTTGGTGCTTTGAGTCTTTGGTGCTTTGAGTCTTTGGTGCTTTGAGTCTTTGGTGCTTTGAGTCTTTGGTGCTTTGAGTCTTTGGTGCTTTGAGTTTTTGGTGCTTTGAGTTTTTGGTGCTTTGAGTTTTTGGTGCTTTGAGTTTTTGGTGCTTTGAGTTTTTGGTGCTTTGAGTCGTTGGTGCTTTGAGTCGTTGGTGCTTTGAGTCGTTGGTGCTTTGAGTCGTTGCTGAAGAATTCTCAATGTGGAGATGGAGAGGAAGGTGGTTCTATTTAACAGTTTTCCAGCTGTGACGTGACAACATTTCATGAATGTCAAATGGCGTCATTTGACATTTGTAAAATGTGACGTAAAATGTCGGCATGTATCACGAGCTCCTGCAGCCAGCTTTCCGCTTTTTTTTTTTTTTTTTAAAACAACTTTATTTGCAAATGTATGATCGAACAACCAGACAAATACTCGTGTGTGAAAGTCACATCCGGCCGCCCGTGTAATTATATCTGTTCTATCGATATCACTTAATGTTAATGGTAGGAATGGCCCGGCTTCAGCTGCCTTACCGAAGACTTCCGCCAGCCCCATGATACTGACGTGAAAAAAGTAGATTCAGAAAACAAAGCTTTTATAAACGGATGGATGAGAGGCAGACAGTGACAAGCGTTGAGGTTCACGGCTGGTCAGGCACTGACTTCATCAGTCAGTTTTACAATTATATAATCCTACAGAGAACACTATTCACCATTTGATTGGCAACAGTTAAAGTGTGTTGTTTAAAAGTTCATTTCGTCATTTTTCTCCCGTATTTTCTCCCAATACCGCTGGGTGGAAGAAACACCCAAATAGTTAATATTGACTTACTTTTACTCATAAATGAAGTCCATGCGCCGCTCCTTGTGACTGAAGGGTCTAAACTAATTCCTGAGTTTACACACGAATCCTTCATTTAGCAAATGTTGATCAATCATTTGTAGAACTTTGCTAGCTATCACTAATTCTATGATTCCTTAGCCGCAGCGTCACATCCTCTGGGACCACCAGCGCCCTCTGCCGTGAGGCAGGCGTACTGCGCCACCTAGTGTATTTCTAATGCATATTATGAGCAAATAATAAAGACGGAAAAGGTCACAAACTGGCACCAATGTAATCTGACAGTTGGGGAGAAATAAGCAAATGAGGTATTCAAAAATAAAGTGTCTCTTATGATGATAGAAAGCCTCTTAACAGTAAAGCGCCTGCGTCAGACTTTAAAAAACAAAGACATAATTTTGAGTGGCTTCTCAACCTGTTTGCTGTGGATGTGGAAACTGCACCTTTGCAGATTCAGATGGACACCGAAGGCAAAGCATGACACTGCAGGGCAATTTCTTCCCTTCATTCCCGCAGATATGCCCCAACTCTGTCTACATGTGGCTCCAACCTTGTGCTTGTTTGGTCACACATTTCTGTGTCAGAAGCTTTTGTCAGTAATGAAGAATAACAAAACAGCAAACAGGAGCCGTCTGCAGTCAACACACAACCTCAAACCAAACACAAACAAACTTGCCCACAAACAAGACCAGGCTCCATCTCTGATAAAATGACACAAAAGCAAAGAAAATGGAATGATTTGATTTCTTATTGATGAAAAAGGACACATTTGATTTATGTTTCTAGGTTTGGTTTTGTTCTGTTATGCAATATGTTCTTCTTCTAGGTTTTGGCCCCCTGTCCATTGGAGTTTGACACTCTGCTGTAACAAGTACCTAAAACCAAAGAATAGAAATAAGAGAAATAAAAGGAAAAGGAACATAAAACAAAATCCTGACATAAAATAATAAAATAAATCTCACTCACAGCTATATTCATAAAAAGAGGTCTTAGAATAAATGACATTTGTCAGATATGTCCAATAATAGAATTGCAGCCTTTTTATGTATACATATTAAAGCATTGAGATAATTCTCTTGTAGATATTTTTTAACTAGGGATGTACGTTGGCACAGTGGTTAGCATTCGTGCCTCATAACAACAAGCCCCAAGTTCAAGTCCTAGCTGGGGGCTTCGAAACAGAACTGAAGCATAACAGAGCATGAAAAAGGGTTTTCAAGATGTGTGTTTTCAATAAGTTGTTTTATTGTAGAGATATTGCCTTGGTCATTTTATTCAATACAACTTTATATTATATTCTATTGTAAGTAGAACAGAAGCTTTCAAATGTTCACCAAATACCCCGCTGGTCCATGAGGTAGAGCAAAGACCAAAAATCTTTATCCATCCAGTCGTGCAAAAAGAGAGGTTTCCACTTATAAAGCACAAATCCGTTCCTCCAAAGGGGACTTTTATGAGGAGTGAAATGATGGATGTACATGAGTTTCCAGCTCAGAACAACCTTTTGATGAAAGGATGACAGATTTTTCTACATGGTAATCACATTGAAGGACAGGTGAGGTGGAGTCATTCTCCCTTCAGCTGCCGTTTACTGTTTGGGCTGCACTGTCAAGAAGCACGCTGGGCTCGTCAGTGCTGGAGGTCTTCAAGGTGTGATTGAGGGCTTCCACAGAAAGCCACAGTTGATGAGCTCTGTGGGCCACATATTCTGCCACCAGGTGACCTGCAGGTGAAAACACAGCCACCAGTCAAACCACCATCTGTGAGACTTCCTCTGCAGCCCTTTTAGAACATCCATGTGTTCACGCTGTTCTGTTCATGTGAACTTCAGTCTGGAGGTTGGACTGCTGCACTGAGCTGAGAAATTCAGATCAGATTGGGTCTTTGTTTTCTGAGGAGGGAGACACTTACTGTGGATGGCCTCCTCCGCCACCTTCAAGCGAGCATATCCAGCATTGGTGTCCAGAGTGAAGTTGTCCAGCTGTTCCTGGGTCAGCTGATGGTGCCGAGTCTCCTGCTCCAAGAGCTTACTGCTCAGAACCTGAAACCAGCACACAGAGGAGCTCAGCTTTAAAGACAGATTAACTATAGCAGTTCAACTACGGTTAAAGCACCAGAACACTTTTTAAAGTACCGGTTCAGCACCGGCATGGGATAACATCCAGACGAGATCCATCCTTACTTATCACGTACAATCAAACAAGAAGGGACGGTGTGAAAAAAAGTTTCTCCACAACACTTAAGATTTGCTTTAACTTCCGCAACAGAGTTCATGTGTTTATGATTTACACCGATAAATCGATTCTTTTAGTGTGGCGCTTTTTGGGCGTTCCCCTCTTGCCTCTCGTTCCTGGTCTTCAGCTGCTGCCTTTCTGTGCCTCCAGTCACGCTGGCAACTCTGAGAAGCTCCTGAAGTTTCAGCAGCGTTGAAGGGAGGCCAGGATTGTGATGGGAAATGAGCTAGTGGCTGCTGAGCTTGGGGCCCACTGCTTTGACCAGGAGGGGCTGGTGCTGGACCACACTGGAAAGGGGGCCAGAAAAATGGCATGGGAGGCACGGGTGTCTGATAGGGTGGGAAAGATCCTGGAACTGCTGGGGAGTAAGTTTGCCAGCCGACTGGGCCTGGGAACACAAATGTCTGTGGCACTTTGAAAGAGCCGTCTCTTGTCTCTGCTTCCAGCTCCATCCATCCATCTTCTTCCGCTTACCGGGTCGCGGGGGCAGCAGTCTAAGCAGAGATGCCCAGACTTCCCGCTCCCCGGCCACTTCCTCCAGCTCCTCTGGGGGACCCCGAGTCGTTCCCAGGCCAGCCGAGAGACATAGTCTCTCCAGCGTGTCCTGGGTCTTCCCCGGGGCCTCTTCCCAGTGGGACATGCCCGTAACACTTCCCTAGGGAGGCGTCCAGGGGGCATCCGAACCAAATGCCCGAGCCACCTCAACTGGCTCCTCTCGATGTGGAGGAGAAGCGGCTCTACTCCGAGCTCCTCCCGGGTGACCGAGCTTCTCACCCTATCTCTGAGTGAGCGCCCAGCCACCCTACAGAGGAAGCTCATTTCAGCCGCTTGGATCCGGGACCTTGTTCTTTCGGTCATAACCCAGAGCTCATGACCATAGGTGAGTATTGGGGCGTAGATGGACCGGTAAATTGAGAGCCTTGCTTTCTGGCTTAGCTCTCTCTTCACCACGACGGACAGGTACAACGACCGCATGACGGTGGACGCAGCACCAATCCGTCTGTCGATCTCACGCTCTGATCTTCCCTCACTCGTGAACAAGACCCCAAGATACTTAAACTCCTCCACCTGGGGAAGGAGCACTCCACCCACCCAAAGAGGGCAAACCACCTTTCTCCGGTCGAGAACCATGGCCTCAGACCCTCATCCCAGCCGCTTCACACTTGGCTGCAAACTGTTCCAATGCATGCTGGAGGTCCTGGCTTGATGAAGCCAACAGGACAACATCATCTGCAAAGAACAGAGAGGAAATCCTGTGGTTCCCAAACCAGACCCCCTCCGGACCCTGGCTGCACCTAGAAATTCTGTCCATAAAGACTATGCACAGAACCAGTGACAAAGGGCAGCCCTGCCGGAGTCCAACATGCACCGGGAACAGGTCTGACTTACTGCCACCTATGCGGACCAAGCTCCTGCTCTGGTCATACGGAGACCGGACAGCCCTGAGTAAGGCTCCCCGGACCCCATACTCCCAAAGTACCCTCCACAGGACACCTTGGGGCACACGGTCGAACGCCTTCTCCAAATCCACAAAACACATATGGACATGACGAATCAACTCCCACGAACCCTGCAGCACCCTAGACAGGGTGTAGAGCTGATCCACAGTTCCACGACCCGGACGGAAACCGCATTGCTGTTCTTGAGGTTCGTCTACTGGCCAGACTCTCCTCTCCAGTACCCTGGTATAGACTTTCCCAGGGAGGCTGAGGAGTGTGATTCTCCGGTAGATGGAACACACCCTCTGGTCCCCCTTCTTAAAAAGGGGAACCACCACCCCTGTCTGCCAGTCCAGTGGTACAGTTCCCGACTCCCACACGATGCTGCAGAGACCTGTCAGCCAAGATACTCCCACAGCATCCAGAGACTTGAGGTACTCAGGGCGGACCTCGTCCACTCCCGGTGCCTTGCCACCGAGGAGCTTGTTGACTACCTCTGTGACTTCAGCTTGGGTAATGGACAGCCCCACCCCAAGGCTCTCAGCCTCTGCTTCCTCAAGAGAAGGCATGTCAGCAGGATTGAGGAGATCCTCGAAGTATTCATTCCACTGCCCGACAATATCCCCAGTCAAGGTCAGCAGCTCCCCACCTGCACTGAAAACAGTGCCTGCAGAAAACTGCTTCCCCCTCCTGAGGTGCCGGACAGTTTGCCAGAACCTCTTCGAGGCCAACTGATAGTCCTTCTCCATGGCCTCACCGAACTCCTCCCAGGACCGAGTTTTTGCCTCTACTACAGCCTGAGCCGTAGCTCGCTTAGACTGCCGATACCTGTCAGCTGCCTCTGGTGTCCCACAAGCCAGCCAGACCTGATAGGACTCCTTCTTCAGCTTGATGACATCCCTTACTTCCACTGTCCACCAATGGGTTCGGGTGTTGCCGCCACGACAGGCGCCAGAGACTTTACGACCACAGCTCCGAACAGCAGCAGAGACAATGGAGGTGGAGAACATGGTCCATTCAGACTCAATGTTACCAGCCTCCCTCTGTACCTGTTTGAAGCTCTCCCGGATGTGGGAGTTAAAGACTTCCCTGACGGAGGGCTCAGCCAAACGTTCCCAGCAGACCTTCACGGTACGTTTGGGTCTACCAAGTCTTGTTGGGGAAGCTGCACTCCCTGAAGCAGTGTGTCCCGGTCTGCTCTTTTCTGCCCATCATGCAGCCTGTTTCAAAACAACATTTTGATAAATAAATTTTCAAGTAATACATTCACAGCATTTACTTAATTTTTCTTTTATTATTATTATTATTATTATGAAATAACAAGAAAGTATGAAAATGATTAAATAAACAACTCACCAGGAGGAAACTGTTGTATTATTAATTGGTACCAGAACCCGGTTGGTTTAGTCAGTAATGTCTGTGGAGTCATCGAGAAGCTGCTTAATGTGGCAGTAGGCCTGGACAATAGACTGAGGGACACCAAAAGTCTTCCCTTTGGCATCTTTAGGCCCATTTCTAGCCTCTCTAAAGTCTTTAAAAATCCTCAGTGCCACACACACTCTGACAGCCTGTTCACATCTGGACGGTGAGCAGCCTGACCATGAGTCATGAACAGCCTGACAGTGATTTCAGAAAAAAAGTCATTGAAACCTCTCAAGACATTTTCAAACATTTTGCACAATACAAGCTTAAATACCTTTCAGCTGCTTGCTGTCCAGGAGCAGAGCCACTACGCTTACTGAAGGCTCTCCATGGCCCTGGTGGGGTGGACTTTTGACTTTTTTTTAATATTTAGTTGGACTCTGGTCTATCTGATGTAAAGATGAACACAATCGAAATATCTCTGCTATTTCTCTGTTAGACAGAGCAGCGATTGATCGATTGAGACCCACTAAATAAGCAAAAGAAAAATTAAAAAATCAAAAAGCTACAAAGTTGAACTGCCTTCAATGAATAATATCAGATTTATCTGAGTTGATGTGCTTGGCTGATCAATGTGTGAGTCCAAGAGAGTTGAACTGTCCAAGGTTTCAGCTGAAGCATCCTAAAAACATTTCTTTGCAAACTATTCCACCTGATGTTTGCTCGAAAAGAAAACATTGTCATTGTGACATTTCTCACAATGCCTTTTGAACTGCTCTTAGTGCAGCCTGACACCTAAAACCTGTTTGCAGAGGAACACCCTAACAAGAGGATTAACCCCATACAGCACAGATTCTAGGATCACACAAGCCCTCAAACCCCTCCACCACGATAAGGTGGCGATTCAAGGAGGGGAAAAATTTGAGTGTGTATGTGCGTCTGTACATACACAGGAAGGCCCACCTGTAAAACAAGAAGATAAAATGTTACTGAATAAAAAGAAAAGATGATAAGATGAAATGTTACTGTACTTCTTGAACAAGAAGATAAAAGGTTACTAAGTAAAATAAAAAGAGAAGATGATGAGATGAAATGTTACTCTACCTTCAAGAAGCATATGATTGTCCTGCATATGGCCCGCTCTCAGCCCATACTGGTCACCTAGATTAGGTGTGCTCAGTCAATTAGAGAATGGGCTCACTCAATCCAGCCAATCAGCCATTGCTGAGGTCGGTTCAGTTCCTTGAAGGTCAAGGTGGTTTCATTGTCCAATGGTTGAGTTTCCATAACCTTAAAAAAAGAAAAAGAGGTAAAGAAAAGGAACGTCATTCAGATAAAATATGATTGTAGCTCCAAGAAGAAAATAAAAGGGTTCCATCTGATGTTTGCTAGGAAAAGAAAACATTGTCATTGTGACATTTCTCACAATGCCTTTTGAACTACTCTTAGTGCAGCCTGACACCTAAAACCTGTTTGCAGAGGAACACCCTAACAAGAGGATTAACCCCATACAGCACAGATTCTAGGATCACACAAGCCCTCAAACCCCTCCACCACGATAAGGTGGTGATTCAAGGAGGGGAAAAATTTGGCTGTGTATGTGTGTCTGTACATACACAGGAAGGCACACCTGTAAAACAAAAAGATAAAATGTTTACTGAATAAAAAGAAAAGATGATAAGATGAAATAATACTGTACTTCCTGAAACAAGAAGATAAAAGGTTACTAAGTAAAATAAAAAGAGAAGATGATGAGATGAAATGTTACTGTACCTTCAAGAAGCATATGATTGTCCTGCATATGGCCCGCTCTCAGCCCATACTGGTCACCTGGATTAGGTGTGCTCAGTCAATTAGAGTCTGGGCTCACTCAATACAGCCAATCAGCCATTGCTGAAGTCGGTTAAGTTCCTTGCGGACAGGGTGGTTTCATTGTCCATTGGTTGAGTTTCCACAACCTTAAAAAAAGAGAAAGAGGTAAACAAAGAAAAGGAACGTCTTTCAGATAAAATTTGATTGCAGCTCCAAGAAAAATATAAAAAAGGGTTCCACCTGATGTTCGCTCGAAAAGAAAACATTGTCATTGTAACATTTTTTTCACAATGCCTTTTGAACCGCTCTTTGTCCGGCCTGACACCTAAGACCTGTTTGCAGAGGAACACCCCAACAAGAGGATTTACCCCATACAGCACAGATTCTAGGATCACACAAGCCCTCAAACCCCTCCACCACGATAAGGTGGCGATTCAAGGAGGGAAAAAATTTGGCTGTGTATGTGTGTCTGTACATACACAGGAAGGCACACCAGTTATAACAAGAAGACAACATGTTACTAAAGGGACATTTACAGTTTTGTGACATTTTTGGTTCATTTCAAGATGACTTTAATACATAACACAACAAAACACACAACACTGTTGAAGATGAAGAAGCCTTAATTGTTTGTAATGTTGCTTCATAAATTTTAAAACTCTGAATCATCTTCACTTACAGAATAAAATAAAAGTTTCAATTATGTACAAAAAATCCTACCAATAAGCTAATAACAAATACAAAATCCTACCAATAAGCTAATAACAAATACAAAAATCCTACCAATAAGCTAATAAATAGCAAAAAAAAAAATCCTACTGGTGAGCTAAAACAACAACAACAACAAAATTCCTACAGGTGAGCTAAAACAAACAACAACAACAAAAATCCTACTGGTGTGCAAATTTCAAAAATAAATAAATAAATAATCAAATCAATGAGTTAATAACAAAAACAATCATAACAATTCCTAAATATACATGAAGGAAGGGTTCCATGCCTTCGTCGAATCAAATTTTGTGTGTTCTAGTTGAACTACACAACCTCTGTTCATTTTTAAATCAGGTCTTCTGGGTCATGACTTTTCCACCGGCTTGGTTTTCCGTTTAATTATGGCATTAGCTCTGGTATAGTAGCCGCCTCCATAGTTGATGGGATATGGAGCAGAGATTCCTGAGCGCCAAAAGGACCATTCCATGGCCCGTAACCAGGGAAGCCCTGTCCATAGTTGCTACCAAAGTTGTTGTAGCCATTCCCACCTCCGTAACCATTTTCCTGGCCGCAACGGACGCATCTGTATGAGCCATCATATCCCATGTAGCCGCCATATGCTCCGCCATTTCCATAGCCGTAGTTTCCGCCGTTTCCATAGCTGAAGCTTCCGCCATTTCCATAGCCGTAGTTTCCGCCGTTTCCATAGCTGAAGCTTCCGCTATTTCCATAGCCGTAGTTTCCGCCGTTTCCATAGCTGAAGCTTCCGCTATTTCCATAGCCGTTAGTTTCCGCCATTTCCATAGCTGAAGCTTCCGCTATTTCCATAGCCGTCGTTTTTCCCATTATCCCTGCTGCTGGAGCCATTTGGTTTCCCTCGTATCTTGGCTTGGCATGACTCTTGCCGTTGCTCCGGTTCTGGTGTTTTCCTGCATCTCTTGCTTAGCCACAGCTTCTTCACTTCAACTCTGTGTCCATTGATTGTGTGGAACTTCTCAACCACGCCTTGTCTGCTGAACCGTGAATCTGTGAAGTGCACAAAGCCAAATCCACGTTTCTTTCCGGTCTCCATCTCTGACATGATTTCAGACTTCTCCACTTGACCATACTGGGAGAAGTAGCCAGTAAGGTGGTCCTCTTCGATGTCATTTTTCAAGCCACAACAGATTTTTTTCACGATGGCATTGGCAGAGCTTCTAGCTTTTGAACATTTTCTTTTGGAACAGCTCGTTTAACGTCCACGCGATCCCATCCAGTGTGTGCGGTCCTGCAGCCATGGCTGCGTTGGCCTCCTCCGGTTTTGAGTAGGTCACAAAGCCAAAGCAGCGAGACCTGTTGTGCACCTTGTGCTGGATGACCACATGGTCGATGAGGGTGCCAAACTGCTCAAAGTAATTGCGCAGTCCGTCGTCATTGGTTTCCACGCAGAGTCCACCGATAAAAAGCTTGCAAAGTTGGGACATTTTTGGTTAATATCAAGATGACTTTGGTGCTTTGAGTCTTTGGTGCTTTGAGTCTTTGGTGCTTTGAGTCTTTGGTGCTTTGAGTCTTTGGTGCTTTGGTGGAGTCTTTGGTGCTTTGAGTTTTTGGTGCTTTGAGTTTTGGTGCTTTGAGTCTTTTGGTGCTTTGAGTCGTTGGTGCTTTGAGTCGTTGCTGAAGAATTCTCAATGTGGAGATGGAGAGGAAGGTGGTTCTATTTAACAGTTTTCCAGCTGTGACGTGACAACATTTCATGAATGTCAAATGGCGTCATTTGACATTTGTAAAATGTGACGTAAAATGTCGGCATGTATCACGAGCTCCTGCAGCCAGCTTCCGCTTTTTTTTTTTTTTTTTAAAACAACTTTATTTGCAAATGTATGATCGAACAACCAGACAAATACTCGTGTGTGAAAGTCACATCCGGCCGCCCGTGTAATTATATCTGTTCATGATAAT